>JAOEHI010002304.1:0-11794 GCA_025447815.1 Percopsis transmontana
GGGGGGGGGGGGGGGGGGGGGGGGGGGGGGGGGGGGGGGGGGGGGGGGGGGGGGGGGGGGGGGGGGGGGGGGGGGGGTGTGGGGGGGGGGGGGGGGGTGGGGGGGGGGGGGGGGGGGGGGGGGGGGGGGGGGGGGGGGGGGGGGGGGGGGCGGCGCCCCCCCGGCAGCCAGAAGCAGCCAGAAGCAGCCACAGTGAGACTGATGCGTAAGGGAATTCCCAGATCAGAACGACTATCTCAAGACAGGAGCTGACAGCTGTCAGACCGCAACTGTCATACCCACAGAGACACACACACACACCGTCTATTTATTTATTTATATATATATATATATATATATATATATATAGACGGTGTGTGTGTGTATATTTTTTGTATGTTCTCCTCCTCTGGTTACCTCTCTATAACCCCACTCTCTTCCCCACCCCCCCACCCCCCTTCCGCAGGCGCTAGAGGAGCGCCTGAAGCAGGAGCAGAGGGAGGAGGTGCATGCTCTGAAGGAGGCGCACCGGAGGACCCTGGAGATCCTGCGGCAGCAGTCGGAGCAGGAGCTGCAGACACTTCGCTTTGAGCTGGAGGACGAGGGCAAGGCCATGCTAGGTAGAGAGAGAGAGAGAGAGAGAGAGAGAGAGAGAGGGCACTGAATGGGTGGGAGATTGTATAGATTCTTAGATCTTTATAGCATTTAATACCCCCCCCTCACTGCCTCTCCCTAGCTTCTCTGCGGTCAGAGCTGAACCACCTCCACGCTACGGCCATGGAGCATCTGAAGCAGATCCAGCTGAAAGAGAACACCGCCGCCAAAAAGGAACTGGAGAATGCCATGGAGCACAGCCACAAACAGGTACCACGCAGCACCAAAACACCATGCCAAGTTGAGGGGAGTTGAGGAGATTAGCACGCCTTCAGGCAGAGGGAGCTAGTGAGCTCTGGAGTATTACAATGTCGTATGCACTGGTTAAACTGGTACATGTGAAACTTTTCAGGCATAAATAAATCAAAATAAATACGCATTAACCCCCCCCCCCCCCACCCCAGGAACAAGAGCTCCTAGGCCGCATCTCGGACCTGCAGGCGGAGGTGTGTTGCCGCAGCAACCGCATCACCGACCTGGACCACGAGATCCACTCGCTGAACGAGACCATCGACACGCTCACCAGAGAGCTGGAGCTGAAGGGCAAAGAGGTGCTGAGGGTCCGCAGCGAAGCCAACCACCAGATCAGGTGAGACGCGCACACACCCACCGCTCTACGACAGGTCAACAAACAGGCGTTAACTGATGTGTCCGTTGGCTACACAGTATAGAATATACACCTGGTTTCAGGATTTGTATTACAATGTTTCAGTTCCATTTTGAGAGCTGTACTCTTTGTTCCCTTATGCAGACTCGGCGTACACTCACTCACACACTCGGGCATGCTGTTGCAACGCAGCCTGCCTTTGAAAGGAGTTCTGTTGCTGCCTTTCTTTCCTCCTCTTTCTCCCCGCTGCTGTTTAATGCTCTTTCAGCCTATTCCGCTCATGCTAGCCCAAGCGAAGATGACTGGGGCCTCGTAGGTACTGTAACGATAATTAATTTAATCTGGGCCTCATTTGTGCAGCCAGACAGTGTAGAGAAACGGAATTAAAACGTAGCCAATAAGATAAATGTTGAAACTGGACCTCTGGAGGCTCGATAAGAATAAACTAATATAATAAACTATTATATTAAAGCCTCTCACTCGATTCTCACTCGAAACCACGATTTTGTAAAAGTGGGGGCAAGCATGCAAATCTTTGGTTGACATTGTATTCCAATGACTGCTGCATTGAGTTACATTATCATTAGAAGCCAGTCTACTATTTTCTAATGTACTTACACCCTCATTTTTGTCTACCCTCTCACTCTCTGCTTCACATTTAAGATTTCAGGGGTTGATTGGCATAGATTGTTGGACCACACACACACATACAGTCTATCTGTGAAGCCATAGCGTCAGCAGTGTCTTGGGACATTAGAAAGGACAGGTCCGTCACAACATGAGTCACCGCCGTCACATTATGTCAGCGCTAGCTCCTGAATAGCACGCTGCTGTCCTGTGAAAACCTTGTTGCACACACCGAATTGTAGCTCTTTGTATGTATTGTATTGTATTGTTTCTCTTTGTGATGCATAGGCCATGTTTGGCTGCTAGCATGCAAGAGATGTTGAGCTTTTAGGATTCCTGTGCTGAAGTTTTAAATTAGACATTTTTAAAGTTTTACTAAGAACTAACTAAGAACTAACTTTTTTCTCACCAAAATTATTGGCTTAGATGACAAATTACTGTCTTTTCAAGCCACCAACCTCAGCTCCTTTGTTCCTATTTTCCACAGTGTAATTAACAGGGAGCCCGGTTTCATCCGCCCACAGCTGTGCTTCTGGCCCCAGCACAGCGTTTGAAAAGCAGATGTCCTCCGAGTACCTCTCACAGCCTGCCGCAGATGCTGTTTTTTCACACTCCTATTATGTAGAAAACGGTGGCATCGTTTGCTGCGCTGCTTGTGCAGGAGTGAGCGTGTGTCTCTGCATGTGTGTATGTCGATGATAGCTGTGATGAGGATCCTTTGGGGCCGTGAAAGCCCTTATTGACACGTTCGGAGTGCAATTAGGGTGTCCCTTCGTGCGGCTATGTGTGGAACTCAAGTTACTGTAACAAAGTGTTACATGGAATGACATCATATTATTCAACAGGCTTTTATAAACTGCCTCCCCTCTCTCTCTCTCTATACATCTCCTGTCTCCTCCAGGGCTCATGAGCAAGACCTAACAAAGAGGCATGAGAGGGATTTGGGGGAGATGAGCGCGGCCCACCACAGGGAAACGCACATAATGCTGGCCGACTTCAACAAGGCGCAGGAGGTCCTCAAGGACAAGATCTCGGCTTTACAAATAATGTACGTGGCTCTCAGTGCTAGGAGATTTGTTTAGCACAGCAATAGCCCAGCTGTGGATCGCAACGTGGAGAGCAATGCTGCCATCTGGGGGCATAGAATTGGTATTGCAAAATAGGGAAACAAATGGACATAATGACACCATGAATTGTCATGTCAAGTGCAATCGTTAACACTGCAGAGTGTGTCAGTGTGCATCCATACAGACGATGAGCTCATTCTTTCTTTCTTTCTTTCTTTCTTTCTTTCTGCCAGCTTAGCTTTAAATCCATATAATGTGTTTGTGTGCAGCTTGGAAGGGACAGAGGAGAAGTTCCGGAACAGAGAGAGCAGGCCAGAGGACCTGCAGCTCATAGCAGACCTCAGAGAGATGGTGACAGAGAGGGAGGCCCTGGTCAAGAAACTAGTGGTGGGGACTACACGTGCACACAACACATTACATTAGAACAGCAACAACGGTAAACCTTCTAAGACGAATGTAACAGATTTAGAACAAGTTGAGTAAATGATACAGAAACTAAGAGTACACTACTAATACTGTATGCATCAAATGATATGTAACAAGTGTGTACACATGCTATGTGTGCAATGTCGAATGCAAATAAACAGGTGTGCATTAATAGTTGTGTTTATTTTCCTATAAAACGGGTTGTTATTCGACACTCTAGCGAGCTGTTTCCCAACAGGACGACAAGAAGTTCTACCAGCTGGAGTTGGTCAACAGGGAGTCGAGCTTCAACAAAGTGTTTAACTCCAGCGCCAACGTGGGTGTGATCAACCCCCTCATCAAGGTGGGTGGAAGCCATCTTGTCTGGAGACGGTAGATGTAAAGGCATCCTGCTTCACACAACCTCCAGTAGGCGCTAGATACAGTACGGATCAGGGCTCCAAGTCATGCTATAACAATAGACCGTGATACGACCCTGGCACTCGTCAACTTTTCCATGCATATCTATACAGTATCTAGGTCATTAAAGTTATGGAAGCAATACAGTTGGTCGCTATATTTTATGTTTGCAAATATTTCTTATGTTTGCAAAATATTTTTTTATTCAAAAAATCTCCGGTCGCGGATTGACTATTATGTTTCTAGTTCGAGTTGAACGTTTTACACACCTCTGTTTTGTTTACGAGGCATTTGTAGGATATATGTGTGTGTGTGTGTGTGTGTGTGTACAGCACAGCAGTCTTATTCGCTGCAAAAACATTCCTCTGGGCGATGCAGAACGTTTTCTGCTGAGCAATAAATTACATAAGTGGACATTTTTTGCAAACACATTAAGAGAATTTCTCTAAATGTCTTAAGTGTTCTAGAAAATACTGTAGGTATCAGTAGTTCAGAGAAAATGCAGATTGATTAAATACAATTGAAATTAATTTAAATGAATTGATTGACCACTGATTTGCATTGAAGTGAAATGACATACAGTATATAAATAGATAAATGATATATTGAATTATACTCCAGTAAAGGTATGTTTTGCAGCGCAGTGTGAGCCACACATATTTTGGGTTGTAGGCGGGGTATGTCAAGCACACTACTTCAAAATGTGTCACATGTCCAGCATGTATTAAACCTGGCGTCTAGTTTTGCCCACGATTGCTTTGTCTGTCAACACAACAGCGAGCCTGCAGCCCAGACTGAGCTTACTCTAAACCACAGTCCTGATTTAGCTGAAGGGTATCACCTCCAATACACTTTTAGGGGTATGCAGTACCAATGACCGCATTAGGCCAGTATGTAGACAAGGGGCTGACACCTCTTTCATCCCACCCACACCCCCCCCTGTGGCCCTGTTGCATCCTGTGACATCATCTGTGTTTACGCCGGCCTGGTGCTCTTATTCTAGTCTCTCAGCCTGCCTACGAAAAAAAATACTCTTTGAGTAGCTGGCACTCCTCTCTACCCCTCCCTCTACAGTCACCCACCCTTTTTGGGGAAGTTGTTCATGAGCGGTTATTTGGTTAACCGCTAGGAGGCGCACCTGCCTAGAAAATATGCCTATTAAATGCAGAGCAATCAAACTTTTTTGAACATGCTTCATGTAAGCAATAAAATGTGGATTGTTTAAAAATTTCTCCTAAAACAATTAACTCAGATCATTAACTAAAAACAGCACAAATATTTCTTTTAAATCATTATTTGTAGTGTATTTCTGCTTTTACAATGTATTTCCATTGCACTCAATGTAACACTATAGAAACGCTCCAAAAACAAGGCAAGGCTGAAACATTTTCTAGAGACGGGTAAAAAAGCGTCGGCTCCGCGAGCAACGTCTATCTCGTGTGCAGTGTGTGATGGGCTTTAGACGATTTGAGCACTCTTGTTTTGCACTCTTGTTTTGTGCCAAGATTAGCATCCTTGTCCACTTTGTGTGTGTGTGTGTGTGTGTGTGTGTTTGTACTAATATAATTCTCTCCACGCAATGGTCTTTTTTTCTTTCTTTTTTTTAGCATTTCATCACTTTAAAACAAGCTCAGCGCACTAAACAATCAAGATGAACTCAGTGATATGATTTAAAAAGCTAATTTACTAGCGAGTCTGTGGAATCCAGTAATAAATATTACCCCACCCTCCCACGTGTGTGTGTGTGTGTGTGTGTGTGTGTGTGTGTGTTTCTGTAGTAAAAAAACAGGCAGCCAATCAGGCCATCTCTTCGCCAGTTTTCCTAGCCAATCATCTCTTCGAATCGTCAGCCCTCCCACCCCAAGTAATGTTGTATGGGAAGAGGAGGCGGGAGAGGAGGCAGGACCCCGAGGTGACCTCGGGCCTCCTCGCTCCCCTCTCCAAAGGCGGGCTTTCCAGCCCTCCTCCCCCTCGCCTCTCTCCCTCTCTCCTTCTCCTCATCTCCTCATCTTCCTTACCTTCACACGCTGAGCCTTCCTCTGCCTCATGCTCCTCCTCCTCCTCAGAAAACCCAGGTGAGGCGTCAGGGCCGGCAGAGCTACAGGAGGTGAGGGCTGCTCTAACTTCCTGCCAGGGCTGCTCTCAATTCACTTTGAATTGCCCTCATGCAGACAGTACAGTACCAGCAGGCACCCAGCAGGGGGAGTGGTAGTTGTAGCTAATTTTAACTAATCACTGCTAAACTTAATGTATCTTAACTGCTGTATGAAGCTGACAGACGGGGAAGTGACCCCTAGTGAAAACGAACAGCACTGTCTCCTAAAGGGAAGGTAGTTATCCATAATAATCCTATTTGTTCTTTGGAAAAACACAAGTAACTATATGTGTAACTTTCCTTATCTTAAAAAAAAAAATCATTGTTAAAAACAAAATGTATTCAATGTGTATTTATTATTTGATGCATATATAATTTATTTAATATTTAACGTGTTGGCATGAGCATTGTTATTTACCTACAAATAAATAGAATCAATGACAAGGAATTGGATGATCCAATAGAATGATCTCATTCTGCTATAATCAGCTACCTAAAGTGAATTGACTACAGCCCTGGTTACTGCCTCACGTCCACGCCCATCTCACCTGTCTGTCCTGCTTGTCTTCTGTCTTTACCCTCCCCAAAACTCACCATGGCCGTCTTGCACCTGCCCTTCACTGGAGATGTTGGAGTTAGCGTAGCTCTGTTGGTTAGCTCTGGAGATGTTGGAGTTAGCGTAGCTCTGTTGGTTAGCTCTGGAAATGTTGGAGTTAGCGTAGCTCTGTAGGTTAGCACTTAAATGCAACAATAGCATGGCGTGTCTTACCCCAAACTGATATGACACCGGTTCCTTGTTTTTCTGCTTTTTCACTGCCTGCAATCCTTTAGTTTGGCCATGAGAGCCTTACCACTGTCCATTTCTTATCAGATTGTTAAATGGGTAGTGTGTAGGACTGAGTGGAGTTAAGACAGGTTCATGTGACACATGCGCAATACATAATGTGTGTGTGTCTGTGTGTGCTTCATCCAATCGTGTGCCTGGGATTTATATCCAAAAACGATTTTTGTACCAAGTACCAAGAGAGATTTCATGGTGATTGGAGGCAAAAAACTAGTTCTGCTCACGGAAAGGCTTTAAAATATACATGAAATTAAATGACATACTTTAATTATACCAGCTCTTACACACTTTTAGAAGATCTAGATGAAGCTCTAAAAAGTGGATCAACAGTTATATACTGTATCTAGAATACAATACAAACTTTTTTTGGTGCTATTCAGTGCATTTAGTACAGGATTTACTAGTACATGAGTGTCATATTTGTTCAGATTGCTCCAGCTTTTGCAGGAAATCCTGTATGACAAAAAAAACAAGTTGCGGCGGGACTCAAACAACTATGTTGCTGTGTGGAAATGTGACACTTAAAAGATATAAACTATAAAAATATAAAATAGTGCTGCCATATTCACATTCCCCGGGGGGGGGGCCCAGTGAGAAAAAAGGAGCTTTGCATCCTTCAAGTACTGAGTGTACCAAGCTGTGTGTGCTCTGCGCTGAGAGATTAGGGCGCCCAGCGCTGAAAACAGTGTAGTTAAGCAGCGAAGTTGTTATTGGAGAGTCAATGTTTGGCTTCTGTGATCTAAATAATATACTGTATCTATAGAGACAGTATTGCAGCGTTTATTAATTCTCTTCCAGAGTGCATTTCCAATTTGGTTTGGTTATAGATAGACAGATAGATGTCTCAACTGTTTGTCTTTTAGTCTAACAGATTGTTTTATCATTTGTCCTATCTCAGCCTTCCTGAGGCAGTCGCCACGGCAACAGTGGACACGCCCCGAAAGGAAGACAGAGTAACACCCGAACAAACAGAGGAGCAAAATGCCCAATACTTCTCTTTCTGACCGGCTAAAAATTTGAATAAAAAAAATCATTCAGTCAATTTAAAGGCTTTTGGACAGAGAGCTAAATTTCTATCCCAAGCATCGCTCCAAAGCGCTGGCCCACTGGCATGTTGAGGGTGCTGTACCTCCACTAAAACCCAATGAGACTGTGTTGTCCATTTCAGTTGGACCATGTTCAGCAACACACAGTGTGCCAGCACTTAGTGGTTAGATAGCCAATGTGGCTACAGTGCTATGTGCCAGGTAATTTTTAATTGCGTCTTTTTAATGATCCTCGGAGCATGGATCAACTTTAGCTCGCTGTCCCAGTGCTTTGACTGTGTACATGTTTTCAGATCTGTGAACAGTCTGAGGAACACTTGATTGAACTTTTCCGACGCCTCAACGCTCTCAGGAGAGGAAACATCTTGGGCCAGACGAGTTGAGTCAAGTGTACCTCTGTATTTTTTACGGTGTTTATACTGTAACACACACTTATACTGTTTTGCTATGGTCTGTATGATGCCAATGGACCAGAGACATATGAGGATTGAGTTTTTGCCGTTTGAATTGAGTTAAGGTGTTGCAAGTTAATTTCACGGATAAAACTCTTCTGTGGTATGTCTCCATGTTTATATTCAGCACTTAGAGCATGTGGAAACTGAGAAGTCATCATAATGCTGCCATCACTCACTTGAAATTCTCGTATTTTGATGTTTTTATTTTTTAAGTTTGACTTGAAAGGTTTACATAGTGCTTTTCACGTGCTGATTCAGTTCATGACCCGGGTGAACGGTAGGCCTCATTCAAATAGTGTACAGTCTGAAGTTGCATGGTCACCCAGTCTAAGGAAACAAGGCTGACCTTGTGAGGAAAGCGTAGAGAGATCCCCTCATAGTCAGGTCAACACTAGAATCAGATTCTATTACATTCCTGGCATCGGCTGACCGTGTCTTTCATAACAGGCAATAGAAATCTTGACACAATAGGGTTCCAGGATGCACCTTTTATTTTTCACTGTTTAAAAAAAAATAAATAAATAAAAAAAAAAAACTCATGACAGGCATGTTTAGAGAGGTATGGGCTTCACACATAGTAGGTGGCCAAATTTTCTCACAGGGATCAATGAAGTGCTATATTGAATGAAAGCACAGAATTCTTAGTCGACCTCGGCTATTTATTATGGTTTGGTTCGAAGTGAACACTTCATGAAACCAGAATGGGGGGCGTGACTTCTGTACTCTACTCATTTCTGTCATTCAACAAGACTGACAAAATAATTAACTATTCAAAGGGTCTACAGAATATAGCATGTTAGTCTGTTTTTCTACATCAGACATATTTATTTATTAGTTTATTTATTTTTTTAAACAGATTATTGTAAAAAACCTTATTTGTTTTCCTTAGCGAGAAAAGACCTGGCCCTATACTACAAGTTACCAATGGTTCAAACTTCCATGTACACTGTGAACTGTTAGGCTTATATATGTTGTTTGTCGTTTGTTATTGAATAAGAATAATACCTTTGTCTGATTATATTGTTGTCACAGCCTATTATGCAAATAACTGCATCGGACGGTGCAAATGTATTTTGTCTTTCATGAGTTCTTTGTTATTAAAAATGCTACACATCAGATTTTCACTAACTAGTCAAATCATTGGTTGATCTACAGCAGCTATTTTTCCCCCGTCAGTTTCTTTTTGTCCCCACTGAGGAGCTGATGAGGTTTGGAGAAAAAAAATTCTATGGTTTGCCAAATGAATACATCAGGCCACATTTAAAGCCCATCTCAAAACTTGCAAAATATAATGAATATCGTATTCACTTTTTCAATGGGAGGTAAAGAGGCTGACTTTAATTAACTGCCAACATTGAACCAGGCCTAGTGTGAAGTAATGTTTATATCATTCCATACATTAATTGAAGCTGCACTTCATTTTAAATATTTAATGTCCATGTTTTCTCGTAATAGGTTGGATGTCGAGAGTTATGTCAATTTTTTTAATCAGGGATCAGTTTAATCCATTTTAAGCTCAGTTATTTTGTCTTTTACAAAAAACAGTTTTGCACTGTAAGATTATATTCAATATGATGTGTTAATCAAATGTGTTGCAGTTGGTATTTCTTAATTTTCAGGTAAGTTGAATGTCTGTTGATTGTCACCTTTGTGACTTATCACAGTTGTCTGTCTTGGCTTTTTTTGTGATAAATATACAATACACTATTTACAACAATATTTATATTTCTATCATATACTTCTGTTGTATGTTATGAAATAGTAAAAACATGATTGTGACATTTATCAGTGTAGTGCTTTTGTGAGTGTGTGCATTCTGGGAAATCTTCCCATGTTTCTATGCCATAGAGACGGACAGAAGGGAACAAATACCACAAGCTAACATAGTAAGTTGACAACATTGATCATTTTATAGTCAATTTATTGTGTTTGTCAAATGTAGACAGTTGCCATGTTGTTTCAAATGTTAAATTTCATTCGACACTAGAGTCTTAACAACTTTGACATTGTCAGTTATACGACAGACTTTCACACGTGACTCACACAGACAAAAGCAGTGCAAAAGCAGCATTCGATAACTTTATAATTTAACTTTACAAGTCCCAGTGAAACCAACATGATAACATGAGTCCCCTTGGTTTTGCTGATACAACTGTTATTTCCAGTTGTGGAAAGCAGCACCACCATTAAACACCATTGAAAGCTATGCGATTTAAAAATTAAATTGTGCTGTTCCGTCTTGTGACCAGATGGTGTCGCCAGTATGCCAAGTTATCGTATGCAGCTTTAAGATTCTCTTTCGAACAACAGTGAAGAATAAACGGAACACACCAGAGCCATGCAGGAGTTGGTGAAGATATAGTGGGGTTAAAGCCCCTGTAAAAGCAACTTCCCTAAAACACATGTAATTTACATCAAGTATTCTCATTACAATGTTTAATTCTACATTAGAAATATATTTGTTTACCTGTTTGTATTTGAGTGGAGCTGGAAAGGAGCTCACATACATCAACACTCAACTTTAATATCACAAGCATTTATTTAAATTTAACTTTACTTTCAAATGCAACAGCGGTTTTGTGTGCACGTGGGACAGATTGGCTGTAATAATAAATAATATAATTTCTATATAATATAGCCTATATCCAAGGCCTGAAATCCATATACAAATAGAACACACTGCATTCAAAAATAAGGTGAATAGAGTATTAAAAGTGGTTTTAAAGTTAGATTATGGTGGATCAACAGGGTGCCTATAATGTACAACCTGGCCAAACTCTTCCTGGCTTTAGCTAGGTGACTCATTTTCAGCTGCTGAGCAGTACGATGATGTATATGAGCAGCAGACAGATGAGGATGAGCGAGAAGTTGACAAAGAGCTCCTGTAGGTTCCTCTTGGTCTGTGGGTTCACCTCGATCATAGAGGCGCGACGGATCGCCGACTTGGTCATGTGCTGGACACGCTCCATGGTGACACCACCTGGTTTCTCTTCGGTCGCGGTGGACTGGCTTTCGCTTGTGACTGCCGGACTGTTTTTTCGGTGGAGTTGTGGTGTGGACCGGCCCGCAGTGGGTCTCGCTGGTCCTAGTGAGTTTGAGAATTAATTTCAGGGGGACTTGTCCTGACCTGGTTGGTGAAGTAATGGGACTGAGGGTTGTGGTAAGTTATTTTAAATCGGTGTTGGATGACTTGGGTTGAGTTGTACTCAAAATAAACTGAAGTCAATGTGAAGGCGTACAGTAGTCTACTAAAATGACAACGTCTGTATGGGTCTCTGGTCTTCTTTCAGGTTTCTTCTCGGGCAGATGGGGCAAGCTCACCCGGGTTTCACACTAAGATGGAGAAAAAGGCAAAAGAAAATTCACTGTTAGGAAAACATTCTACCTCACTATAATTCAGTTAAGATTAGATTACCTTTAGTTTAGATTGAAATTGGCCATGCCATTATCAGTTAAAAATGAGAGCATTGCTAGCTGGCTTGTCAAAACTGACGTCTGACAAGAACACATAAAGTAGTGCAGTGGTTCTCAACTGGTCTAACCTCAGGACCCACATTTGTCCTTGGTCATTAAGTCACAACCCAAAAATAATTGA
>JAOEHI010002305.1:0-11793 GCA_025447815.1 Percopsis transmontana
AAAAAACAAAAAGAAAAAAAACAACAAGTTGTACTGTTTACTAAACTAGTTTTTGTCCTCCTTGGCGGTGGATCCGATACATAGACATGGAATTTTATGCCATATTTGGGGCCAGAAAATAACCTCAGGAATACGTTACCGGTAACGTATACTACAAAGCGCAGATATTCACCATTATTTAAAATGTAAAGGGCTTGCAGACGCTGTTAATGTTACCTTGTAGGGGACTCTGTCCTGTCTGCGCTGTTACTGTTGATGCAACGTATTTCAAACATTGTTCAGCTATTAATCTAGCCATTTGCTTATTGTGTGGTGAGCAGCAGATGACCTTGAGAATGTGTTTCAAGTTCTAATGTAGATGTGAGTGTACAGTTGAGAGATTGAAGGGACAATCCTAGATTTGTGCCTCTACAACTCTCAAACGTAAACTGTGAGCTGGAACTAAAATATGAGGTTCTTTGGGTGCTATAAACACAATCGTGGATTGTACTTTTTAAGTGTGTGTGTGAACTCAAATATGAATGTGCTTTCTTTATGTCACCAATTTTAGCCTTCAAAAAGAAAACAAAAATGTATTCTGTCTTATTATTTTAATGCGTAGGCATTCAATTATCAAGGTAAATATATGACTTCTATAGACTGTAGGTTATGTTTTAACATCAGCAACATTGGTCAAATGTAAGATTATTAGTGGTTACATAATAACTGCACATTTACTTTTGCCCATTGCTATTCCTTTATAGAACATTTTTGGCTTTTTTTGATGACTGGCAGGAAGCTATAACTTAACCATAGGTTTTACTGTTCATGTATGATGATTAAAATGGGAATATACCCCAATTGCGATCCATAAGTAAATCTGTTTTGAGTGTTGTATTAAGATCTAAAAATTTTATCTACTGTGCTGATGGGATTTGCTGTTGGAAGAGATACATTAATTGATAGATTCATCAACTTTTGTGCTAGTGAGCTTTTACAGGTGTCTTTTTTGTTTTTGTTTAACTAAAGCGGCTAACAAAGGCCTCTTAGACTATGCACAAAAGCTGCTGATTTTGCCTTTTTGTCTGTCAAATTGTTTTTGTATTATTTTGTATTCAAATTATGCTTTGGGGAATGTACGATCTGCACAATTTGCTTGATTATGCGAAGCTACACTTATTTGTTGTAGCTAGGTCTGTCCTATTTCACACATGATGCCATGTCTTGGTTTCCAAACTAAGAAATACACCTAACTGGGCAAATTAATTTATTCTAATTCCTCATAGGTTTTGTCACCTCCTTCTCCCCCATTTAGCAGGCAGCATGTATGTAGTACTATTATACATACTTGTTATATTCAATATACTGCACATCTGGCATAGGCTATATGTTTTGGGTTGTAAATCCAAACTATTGGCACCTAATAATGTTTGAGGCTAAAATTCACCCAATTCACAAAATTCAACATTGATTTTTAGGGATGCACCGATCCTTATTTCTGGGTCTGATACCGATTACTGATATTTTATGAGTAAGATCTTGTTATAACCCATATTGTATAGTCTTACTTTGGAAGTCTCTATTGTCCAAAAATGTATTAAAAGGTTGATGTTAAATGATAAATAAATGCATTTAAAAATAATTAATAAAAATAAAAACATTTATTAAGAGATTGATTGATTGATTTTTGTTATAAATTCATACATTTAATAGCAGATTGTATTCCCATTTTTTTTCTTCTCGAATGACCCAATTTCCCCATGAAAAGATAATGGATAGAATGATTATGGTCTATGAATGATTTTGTGCAATTCCATTATTTGTTGCTGTTTTTGTATTTTTCATTCACATTTTCTTTGGTTAGAACTTGGTGTGGATATATTATATATATATATATATATTATATAATATTTGTATATATAATATATATAATATAATATAATATTTGGATCTGTAATAAGATCTATTTGCAAGTATTACAGCATATTAGGTGAAAAAAAACAGTAGTGGTGTAAATGCACAATAGATACCAAAATTAGCTTGATTCTGTCACAGAGAACCACTTGCCTATTATGTTATATTATTGGTTGGAATGTAATGCCTGCCTACTCTGACTTGGTGACGCAATCTCAAACACATTTGTTTTAGTGGAATTTCAGGTACTGGGTTTCAAATACAAAATCAGAATTGTTGTGATTTTTATTTTTTGTTGATGTGCATAATTTGACTAGGGAAATACGTTAACAAGCTGAGCAGACAATATTCATTTCATCGTGTCTTTAAAGCCCCTATGGACGGGAATATTGCTTTAAATGATCGTTCTGTATTGAGTTGGTATTGTACAGTGTGGTACTGAAAGGCCATTAATTGGGCTGTTTTGACGTTGTTTTGTTGTTGATTGTGGTTTATGATCTTTAGAGTTTTTAATATAAGATATATAAGAAGTGGTGCGTCTTGCAAATTAATGTAAGCTATCTCCTTGCCTTTATCATTATTACTGCATCAAATGCTCTTCATATTGAAGTGTACTGTTGTGCATACTATAGTAAGTTAAAACAACCATTGGACAAGATTGCGAAAGGCAGCACCCCAGTGCTCTAATATTTCTGTAACCATACAATCAGTTATGACGGCATTGTCTTAGGATGTAAGTCTTCTTTATTATGCGTGTGGGTTATTTATGCAAGTGCAAACAAAGTGGAAATAGAATTCACTACATTTTAGTTTGCTCTCTGATGTGTTCTGATGAAAATGTTTATTAAATCAGAGATCCAATTAAGTTTTATGGTGTAATACAGTACCACAGAGAAGGTTGCGAGTCTAGGAATGCTGTAGGGAAAGGAGTAGTGAAAAGTGCCAGTAACTCGAGTCGGCACTCAAATGTGGAAGGGGCTTGCACTGTTGGAGTTTCAAACTAAACCAATAGCGTTTTTGTAGCTCTGAATTCAACCACGAGCAATTTCAGACACAAATCAAGGAGTGTACATTATTTGAGTACATTTCGTTGTCTTAGTACTTTGTGCAATGACAATAAAGTTGAATCTCATCTAATTTTTTTAAATTGGGGGTGGGGGTTATTGTGTGTCAATTGAATGAATGCCCTTACTTGGTTTGCTGTGGGCAAATGCCCTCTCCCAGACCTCGGGACCTCTACCCTATCAATGAACCTCTGCCCTATCAGTGAACCTGTCATTATTCTCTCTTCTTCATAACAGCTGACACGTCACACAGGCTCAACTTGTTCTACCTCGCCAACGATGTCATACAGAACTGTAAGAGAAAAAACGCTATTGTGTACCGTACAGCGTTCGCTGACGTGCTTCCCGATGCATTCCTGCTGATGAAGTGAGTAGAGCAAACGCACACTGACTTAGAAAGGCCTAATACTCTGGAGCAGTGTTTCTCAACTTCTGATGGTGCACTTTTATTTTGACAGGTGTTTAGGATTTTTGAACTGTGCATATAGACATTGTGGATACTTTTTTTTTTGTGAAATAAATCTAATTCGGAAATTAAATTATTTTTGGTCGTGACTTAATGACCAAGGACAAATGTGGGTCTTGAGAACCATTGCTCTAGAGGCGGCAGCCAAAATGGTTATTGGTAGGGCCATGAGATTTAGACAATAAAATAAATAAAATAAAATACATTTAGGTTATGAGTTTTATCTTTTAATAAAATGTGCAATCATCCATTCCATCTTTTCAGTACTGTCTATGGTTATTTATATATATTTTATGATATTATGTTTTGCCATTGAAAGCATGGCATTTGTCAAAAAGAAAACGGACATCAATAAATCCTACAGAAAATCCTGGCACTGGACAGGAATAAAATGCAAATGTTAAACTAGGCATCTGCCCTCTTTTACAGCAGTGACGGGGACTCCAAGGTGATGAAGTCAGTGGAAAGGGTTCTCTCCATCTGGGAGGAAAGGAATGTCTATTCTGGGACGCTCATCACTGAACTCAGGGGTTATCTGGTCAAAGAGGTGTCCCCCCCTGAGACCCCTGCCGAAAATTTTGGTAAATCCTCGAATCTGTGCCTCAATATACCACACACTGATACCATACACATGTTTCTGGACATTATGAAATGGAAAAAAATGTGTTTTCAAAGCTCATCGACATCTCTACTGGTCGTATGTAATCTAGTTTGTTACCTTGGTAGCTTTAGAGTCAAGGGTTTAACAAAAGTTCAATGTTCTAGTATTTATAAATTGTTGACCGTTTATAAATACTTATATTATGCACAGTATTTTTAGATTTGTACACGTGTAATAGCCAGTATCATTCAATCTTTATTTTTAGCTCCAACTGACAACAAGGCTGCCCTCAAGTCCAAGATTGTTGCTGAGTTTGTGGTAAGCATGATTTTCCCCTTGCCTTTCAGAACTATTCTATTGTTGAGATTTCATTTTTGGATTATAATACTTTACCTGTGATCAAAATTGAAGCTATTAACTCTTTTGTTTTCTGCCTGGTGACAAACCTTGAGCAAGTTTGTGTTTATATTCTTTATTTATTATAATTATTCTTTGTTGGAGTTCACCATTTATTACGGTCTGGAAATTTCTTGACTGGCTGACGTGTGTGTGTGTGTGTGTGTGTGTGTGTGTGTGTGTGTGTGTGTTGTAGCCCCAGGCACTGATAGATCAACTGTCCAAGTATAAGAGGTCTATGGAGGAGGTGGAGATCAGGGAGAAACAGCTTGCAGCCATGAGGGTGGATGTCTGCAACGCCGAAGCTCTCAAGAAACTCAAAGGTACAACTACAGAGTTGCGTTACCTTTTCTGTTGTATGTTATTTCTTTCTCCTGCAGTCTTTACCACGGCACAGCCAACTGAGCCTACCATGACAAATAGCAGTACTACATTGTCTGTCTGTTGTGGAACTACTGTGCACATTTTTTTTTCCATCTCTGCAGCGTTAACCACTGCACGGCCAACAGAGTCCAGAAGAACAAATAGCACTGCTACATCGCAGTAAATGCATATCTATGAGACAGCTGTTTGGTTTTGATATTGTTCTGTCTGTCTCAAATCTAAATGGTATTGATTCTTGCAGACAAAGTGGGAGGGAAGAAATATTCCAAGGACTTTGAGGAGGGAAGTATAAAGCTGCAGGACTTTGTGAAGTTCCTCGACCGCCAAAGCAAAGGAGGACCACTCTTACTTGAAGCCCTCAGCAATGCAGATATCTTCTACGAAATGCAGTACCAGGAAGTCAAAATTGTCGCTAATGTGAGTTACTACTGTATTGAGTGTTTCCAGCACCCTAGGTTTCTATCTGTTAATCAAATTAATTTAGTTGCAATGACTTAAGCATACTTTTTGATCCATACTGTAAAGCTCTTTATTTACTTTGTTTTAGGCATACCAGACCTTTGCTAATCGGGTGTCCCACCTCAAGCGTAAGCTGGACAGTCTGAAGGCCACCCTACCCGACCTGGACGAGTCACCCATTCCCTCGCCCTCCGCAGACGCGCCGTCTCCAACGGGCTCTGAGTCGCCCTTCCGTGGTCTGGAAATGACCAACCCTGATCCAGACCTGGATGGCTGTGCCATGGATGACGAAGCAGAGAGGCCGGCCCCAAGCCCCCTCTCCGAGCCGGGTGCTTCCCCCAAACACGTCTTCTCTGTTGGGGAGAACGACAACTGGGAAGTGGCAGATATGGACCTCTCTGAGGATGAAATGGAGGGTGGTGGTATTCAAGGTAAGGCACTGGGTTGGTAATAATGTTTAGCATCCACAATAAATCCCTTTTCCTCTGCAATGAAATTGGCCTGGAACTGGGAGAATTTAAGCAATTATACACACATTATTCATTCACAGCACATGAATAAAGCCACCTTATAGAACTAATGCTGCTCAGTTCACAGGATAAATAGAATGACGAAGAGATGTCACATTTAGGATTAGTCACGGAAGGGCAAAGCTGTGCATTTGGTAAAACTAGTAAACTCCATACGCTGCAATCTTCGCCTGCTTTGGACAGCGTTCTATTGTTCAGCAGTGCCTGGCTAAAAATTAATCCAGAATTACAGAAACATTAACATTGGCTCTGCACCAGGAAAAGAGCTCATGCAATGAGCCCAGCCAGTTCCACGCACAGATCGACATGCGTCCTAATTTGCATTAGCCTTCACAACTTGTAGAGAACAGTGGAATAGTAGTGACCACAAAAATGTACCTGGACCTCTTTGATCCTGATTTGGACTGGCTTTTGTGTGCCCCGTAATAGCTTTCAGGCTAGTTTTCTGTTGTGTAAAAAGGGCACATCTGCATATTTATTGAAAACAAAACCCCGGAAGGAATTGCTATATTTACCCCTTTTTTTTCTGTGTGGTTTTGTTTTTTTATTTATTTAGCAGGGAATATTGAATGTCCTACCCCCGTCGCAGTACCAGATCCAGTCACTGCTGGCATTCCGCCATCGACCGCTACAGAGCCTGTGATTCTAGCCCCGCCCTCCTCGGCTGACCCTCAAGCCGCGCCCTCCTCGGCTGACCCTCAAGCCGCGCCCTCCTCGGCTGACCCTCTCGCCGGCCTGACCAACGTTGACTTGAGTAAAATAAGCTCCCTCTTAAACAGCTTGACCTCGACCATGCAAAACACAGGTGAGTGCCTATATATGCCTGAAAAAACAGGTGAGTGCACTTGTAAGACTAAAAATAAAGCGTTTCAAATAATATTTAACTGGACATCATTTCAATGTGTTCTACAGCCACATTGTCCAGTTTTTCTCATCCCTACCCGGCCATTGTTTTCTCAGGAGCACCTGTAGAGAGCACTACACCAGTTGCAAGCACTGGCCCCTCAGTAAAGACAGCACCTTCTCCCTCAGTGGCTTCCCCGGACACCAGTTCTCTGGTCAACATCCTGTCCCACGTGGACGTGACTGCTGAGGGCCTCCTCAGTGCTCTGTCCAAAGCCCAGGGCAGCAGCCTTCAGGGTGAGGAGAACGTTTCTTTTGAATCAGTGTTTAGTTTTGATTACAAATAACCTTTTTTTTTTTTTTATGGATTATGGCTGTAACACAACGTAAAGTACCTTCTCCATCCGTATCCTCTCTCGCCCAGGCCTTTCGTCCCTTCTGAGCAGCCCAGTGGCAAAAGTCTCTTCAGACCCCTCCAGTACAGGCAAGCTTCCTCCATCTGCTCTCTCCTCCATCGCTCCTACTTCAGCAGCACCAGCCATGAGCCAGCCTCCTGCCCCTGTCGCCCCAGTAGCCTCTCCACCAGTCCCCGCCGCACGACACAGCCACGGCGCTCAGGCGAGAGCTCCACTAGCCACCCCCAACAGGGCCTCCGCATTGGTCCAGGCTCTCCACGACGACATGGAGCTGACGGCGGAGCCCGATCCTTCAGTCTCTTCTGACAGCTTGGAGTCGAAAATCCACAGCTTTCTGCAGGCTAACTCTGCCTTCAGTGCCTTTAACCTTGGGTTCGGAAACCAGGGTGCGCCCAGCAGCAGCCTCAGCCCTTTAACTGGGACAGACACACAGGGCGGGACCCCTGTGCGTGACGAAGGCGGGGGCACCCCTACTCAAGACGAGATCATGGACAAGCCGGCGGTAGATCCTTTCACTCCCGGCGTGCGCTTGGCGTCCGCTGTGGAAACGGCTACAACTGCAGCAGAAGGCAGGTTGCCCCCTTCTGCCTACCAGCACCGCGCCTGGCAGGACCCTAACAAACCACAGCAACGCACACACATGCAGTCAGCGGGCGATCTAAACGGGCAAAGTTACCAGCCATATCTGTACAGTAGCCAGGAGAGGGCAGGACATGGGATTGCAAATCCTGCTGCACACAACCCCCCGGCACAGCTTGTCGGCTCGATGCCCAGGGAAGGAGCTTTAGGCACTTACCCAGGTGGTAGCATGTATGCAGAGGGAAGCGCCCTTCAGTCCAGGCCCCACGGCCTGGCTCCAATGGAAGGTGGCATCGACAGCCAGACAACCAGACTGTTTCCATACCAAGCAGAGCAGGCTCAGGACCCTCAGGGCTTGCGCTCTCAACAGGACGTCACCACCACCCGGGCTATCTTTCATAGTAGCCTCCCTCCCATGCCCCAGTTACCTCCCCCTCCCAAGGGCTTTGAGGCATCTCACGCCATGGCTGGTGGCGAGATGTTACCCCCAGAGCGACAACCTGTGACTGACCCAGAGACTGTGGGCGTATCTGGGGCTAGCATCATTGAGGGCATGGTAGTCCATGACCACCAACACAAACCCGTGTTTCACCACGACGAGCCCCTTTATCACCCTGACAACTTATACCCTCCCCCAGATGACCAGCATTACCAGGAGCACTACCATGAGGACCCCTGCGATGTTTTACTTTACCCAGAAGACCCTCACTGGCCTCCCGAGGACCCCTACTATCGGCCAGCCAGTCCTCCACATGGATACCCCCGAGGTCGAGGCCTCACCCCTCCTCTCTCCCCACCAGAGGGCGCCTACTATGACTACTACCCGCACGGCTCCTCTCCGCCCCACCGCGGTCTTCGGAGACCCCTACCACCACATCCCGAGATGCGTCAACCGGGACCACGGCCTCACTACCGGCCTCCTCACCCGCAACACCACCCACCTCTCAGAGGAGGCCCACGTGGGCCGCCGTTTCCTCCTTTCCGTGGCCCTAACCCGTGGCTTCGAGGCAAACGCCCGGGGCCCAGAGGAGGGCCTCACGGCGGTCCAGCCTTCCCCCCTAAAAGGCCATACCCTCCGCCGCGATACTGACTCTGCAAGTAGAGCTCTCAAAGTCCCGCAGACTGCCACTGACTGTGGCGCGTGATATTTATTTATCTGCTAGTCGAACGTTAAGGAAACCTGAGACCAGCTGTGGGGAAGGCACTGAACAATGGAAACGACATGTGGCTGTTGATAAAAGCAGAGATATCGGGGTGGACTGTACGTTAAGCTTTGTAATCGGATAAAAGAAGGCCTGCCGTAGAATGAAGAGGTGGAGAAATGACAAGAAAATGAGGCACGTGGCGAGACGACACCAACAGCTGTGCTGTACATGAAAGCAGAGGTTCTGAGATGATTGCTGTGCTGAAGATGGAAGACAGAAGAGTAAAGAAAATAAGAGGTGGATATATATACATATATAATTCACTTTTTCCTGTTTGTTTGTTTTTTGTTCACATAAAGCGATTTATCACATAACAGCTTCTCCTAAATGAAGCTCAGAGAGCGTGCATGTTTATGTGCATGCTGTCCACATTAAGCCAGTTAAAGATCGTTCATTTTTGCAATTGAATCTTCGTTATTTTTTTGCTGTCAAAGTAACAATAGAATGCAGTCGATGAGTTTTTACTGTTAGTTTTTCAGTTAGAAGTTGTCCCCTCCTCCCTTACATTTCAACAATAGTTCGTCAACCTTTGGTACAAATCTCTTTGAACTACACTTTATGTTAAAGCAAAGTTTGTGCTTATAGATTTCCTGTTCCTTTCTAGTCATTTGTGTATTCTTCCAACTCCGACTGTTTTGTATTTATGAGGCGAAGCTCCTTCCGCTAGTACGTAAGATCCTTTTGGCGACAGACACTCGTCTCAGTTAGCTCGGAGGAGGGTGAGAAGTTTAGTTAAGGGAGAGAAAAAACAGTCTTTGAGAGTTCTTTTTTAGACTTTCACCCGGACACCGAAGAAAGAAGTTCATTTTTTGGAGGATCAGAATATTCGTCTTCAGCTACGTTTTACTTGTGCTGACTTTAATAAAAACCTTATTTTGAAAACAGTGTTGCCTATTCTTACCTGCCTTTATGCCCTTGTTTTACCATCCATCACAGCCAATCATACGTTTCGTATCAAATCAGAACGTAGAACTACTAAAACAGAAATAAAATAAGCTTTCCTACGAAGAGTAAATAAGTTCAATATAACTGCATGTTTGATCAAAACTATAATTATTATATTTCAGGATGCAATACCCATTCTCGAATTAATGTATAATAAAATGTCAAAGTAAAGGTCATCAAATAAAAAAAGAAAATGTATCAATCCTAAAGCATTCATGGAAATTAAAATAATCTTGTAAAAACGGTCCAAAATAGAAAACGATGCACATTAAGCCTTCATCACTGTGCAGATTTTACTTTTGGCTTTTTTGACCATTGACCGTAACCAAAAAATAGATACATCCATCCCCAAAACTCCAAAGAACAGATGAAGGAGGAAGTGAGTCAATTAACTTGTTGCTGCCCTACAAACCTTTTCATTTACATGCCAGTGTTGGCAACTCAACAAAATCTTTTTTTTTTTTTTTTGTTTTAGCTAAAAGTTTGGCCGATCAAGTGTTAAGATGTTATTTTAGGGTTTTCAGCAGAATGTCCTTTTTATATAAAAGAAATACAGTTAAGACTTGGACATATTACCTTTCATTTTTTTTATTGAGCTCATATTCCACTGTAGTCTTTTCAGCTCATTAGGACGGTATATTGCATCAATGTTCTCTAGGAGCTCAGCTTCATGTATTCTGGTGCAGTTTGACAGGCATCACAATGGCCGTGGTGAAGAGCAAGAGAGTATATGGCTTGCTTATTTTCACCTTTTGACTGCTTCATCTTGTCGATTAATAGTTTTTTTGGGGGCAAAAAATATATGCTGTATCTTTTACCCTTTTGGAACAGTACCAGATCCATCATTAATACTCAGGAAAAGCAAAATAAAGAGACATGCATTTGAACTTGCAATTAAATTTGAAAAATATGGCTTGAAAACAAACATTAATTTAAAACTCACCAAATCCAGTATACCAGTTCATAGGCCTTACTAGAAGTAAATTAGATTTATAGCTATAATACATAATTTTGTAGTGAATTCAGTGGCATTACAAAAATACACTTCTAATATGATTTATTTGGAGTTTCGTGATTTATAATAATTTTGAACGTTTTAAAAAATACGGCTATTGTAGATGACCACTAGCGTTGTAATGTATAGGAAGTTGAGATCAGTCGTCGAATGTTTTAAAAGAAGTCACCATAAACCAAAATGTTATCCTATAATTTAACCCTTAAACATGCCTATATATTGTGATTTATTTATTTATTTTAATCTTAAGAAAACGTTAATGTAAGATACAGTATACGTGACGAAGAAGTAGTATCAGTAGTAACCTTGGCCTAGTCGACAAAAAAATTAGGGCTTAGGTGCTAGTAAAGCCTCTGCCGCTAGATGTCAGTAGAACATTAGCGTGTGCTAGGCTACTGTGTAGGTCACGGCACAGCGACGTCACGGCCAAAATGTTTTTTTTTTACCCATTTAACGGAGAACGTTTAGTAGCTATAAGTTGTCAGTCGACTGCTTACTGTGTTCACGCAACCAGACTATATAACGCCGTGTATTATTATGATTACTAGAATGTATAAAAATTAGGCCTAATTACGAATAATCCTTAATCACAAAATCTCAGAGATCGAATATAATTGACGTCAAATTAGAGCTGTGTGCAAATGTTGGCATTTTTGTTAAATTTTCTAACCAAATTACTCTCCCGTCCACTTTTCGCCTCATTTTTATTCCCCCACCCCCCATTCCCAGGGAATCACGCTCCAGATATCTGTGATATGATGAGCTTCTTAGTCGCGGTGAGAAGCAGAACTGATGCAAGAGGCGATGCTGTGTCACGTGTCCTCTCCATGGTCTACTGTCTACATGTTCACTTCCCAGGTAAAGTCCCTCGTGAAATCTCTCTCTCTCTCTCTCTCTCTCTCTCTCTCTCTCGTAGGCCTATATTCAATGCCCAATAGTCTATTGTTTGTTTATGCCCTAGATACTTTGCATGCCTTGATGTATAAAAATGTGTGTG
>JAOEHI010002306.1:0-11792 GCA_025447815.1 Percopsis transmontana
CAGACACACTAGGGGAACATGGAAACAGACTAGGGGAAAACAAGAGACAGACCAGGGAACAGGCAGGGTCGTGACAATAAATGGAAGTTTAAGCAAAAAATTTAGAATGCGAAACAATTTGAGGTGGAAATCAGGAAAGAGAAAGGGCAAAAGTGGTATTAGAACAAGTGCTTAATGTATCTACCATCATCTTGTGCATCTGTAAGGCTAAAACAACAATCAACAATCTACAGGTTCACAAATCACCTGCAACATTGATGTTACACCGGAGAAGTCCCACACGTGGTTACTACCTGTTGTTGTATCATAAAGTAAGCATGTGAAATGCTTTAACCATCTATTCTGCAGTAATTCTTACAAAGAGAGAGCAGAAAGAAACACATATTGCCAATGGGTAAGAACATGGGAAAAGAACGCTGGACAGACATATGTTCAGTTTTCAAAGCAATAAAGAATTTTAAATGCTGGGATGGGGCATCTGGAATCGATTTTCTAAAGCAGTTTGGCGATTTGGTTATTCCTGAGCAATTTAAAATTTGTATTCCTGATTGAATCAGCAAAATACAGCTGCTGGAGAGGCAGCTGTATTGGTGAACATAAGAGCTTTATCAGAGCAGTTTATGGATTTAACCATCTAGCCTATTCCCCTTTACAGAATGGTTCTTTATTCTGATCTGGTGCAAGGTGGGGTGGTGAGTTCATCTCATTCTAGGTTACAGCTTGGATGGGGATTGTGTTTGGGCCTCTCATGGTTACGCCTTTGTCTGTTGTGCCTGATGAGGTAGCTTAGAGCTTACAAGCTTACAGCACTTAGCAGACGATGTTTTCCAAAGCGACTTACAATTAGTACATTTGTCAATAGCTGAATAGGCCATTATCGTAAGCTAACAACATTCTGATAGAATAATGAAAGCAGCATGTCATCGGGGCCAGTTTAGCTCTACATTTTACAACATACATTACCAATTAACATACCATTCCACCCTCACAAAACAGTCTAGATGCAGCACCAGCAAAGTGCGTATTCTTTTAAGAGCTGATCTGAGCTAAGTTACAGCTAAGTTAAAGCATAGTGATATTTTTAAAGGGGATAGAGGCAGAAGATAAAGAATCATCAGAGAGGTACCAAGAGGCAGAGGTACCAAGGTGGAATCCGTCATCTCCACCGGGGTCCTATCCGGTCACCGGTCACTCGAGGGCTCCAGCTGTTTCTGCTTGCGCCTCCAGTAACTCGAGGAGTCCCGCAGCCAGCACCGCCGGCTGCCTGAGGGGTCCCCGCCTGACCCCTGCTCGGATGCCAGCGGGGCTCCGTCACCGTCCAAGTCCCTTCACCTTCGCAGACGGTCGTCCGAGGGTCCCCGCCGTCTACGCCGGTTCTTGGCCCGGTTGTGGGTTCAAGTCCCAGAGTGGGTCTAACTATAAGCATCCGTGAGCAAGATGCCCAACCCCTATCTGCACCATGTAATTTTAAGTCCCTTTAGATAAAAGTGTCTGCTAAATTACCTAATTGTAATTGAAGAAGATGGGGCTGACAGAGAATCCCTTTGCTATTTTTGTGTCGTCAATATAGAGATTTCAAACAAGGATTAGTATTGTAATTGTGTATTGTGTTGGTAACATAATTATAGAAATGAAATCAACAGTACATTTGATATTCTTTATTAATTGTATAAGGACTTTGTAGCACAAAACTTTTTGAGCTTCCATGGTGTTTTACTCGTTGAAATCAAACTGGAGATCAGGATGGTATCACGAGACAAGAAGAGTAAGGTTCCCACCACAGATCCTTGAGGGAAATCAGTGTTGAGCGAACAGGGTTTGGACAGGTGTCCATTTCAGATGACCTGATCAATGTAGCCTACCTGATAGGAAGAAATACATGTAGAATACATGTATAGGAGACACTGTCTGTCTTTCACAGTGACTTGTTGAAGGAACAGCAGCATGACCCCTCGTTAAAATTACTTTTTGAACAAGTCTTATCTGCTCCCGATGCAAGTAATGCTTCTTGTGGAACTTTTTCATATTGTTGTGTCATCTTAATTTCTTGTGTGTTTTAAATGTGTTAAAGCTTGCATAGCTTGAACTTGGACATTTTGGTGTGAGTAAAACACATCTCTGTTCTGTCTTACCTCCCCTTAAACTGCTTCTCTAGGTACCAGGTTTTCTAAGGATGGAAGGAGGACAAGAGAGGGTATGCTGGCGGAGATCAGGCAGGGTAACTTGATTATGTTTTTGTATATTCTGTTGATCCCGTGGGGACCCCATCTTTATGGAGTGGGGTTGAGGGCTCCTGCTGTCTCTTAATTTATGTTGTATTGTGTTATATTTTACAATAAATTAGTTGTAAAACAAAACTTACGAGACAAGTTATGACTACATAAACAGAACAGCTGTTTTGGCTGAACAATTAATGGAGCAACAGAAATACCAGTCCCAATATGGAGGGCTGAGTGGAAACTGAAACACACTGTTCTGTGCTTAGAAGGCAAATTGTGTCGTTGTATTCTTCATTTATGTCTTCAAGCTGAATGGGGCAGCTGCCAAGTTCAGGATCTGGCCTGACATCAGAAATTCCCTGGGCGATAAAGAGACTCCTGTTTGAATCACATCTTATAGACAGTGTGAGAAAACAACTGTGTGCAGTCTGTGTTACAGACTGCAGAGATAATGCCAGATTCTTGAGAACTTTCCATTAGACAAGACACCATGTTCTGTGTACTTAGCATTTATTGCTGCACACACGTAGTAAAGAAACACACTGCACACACACACGTTTTCTACATAAATCAATGTGACATAGTGTGGTAAAAATCCCTGTGGGTTTTTGATATTCCTTTCATCTTTCGCTTATGAAGGCCACTAGACCCTGTTTATGTTTCATTGCATCACATGATGTTAAAAGCTTGAGTGATTACTGTTTTCTGACAAAATCTTTGAATACAAAGAATAAATCACTCAGGAGTTCAAAGCACAGCTCTTTATAATAATTATATAGCAACATGAAAGTAGTAAGTGAAAATCATAATGTATTAACGATACACTCACAAAAATGAGATGACCACAAGTATTCAGAGGTACATTCTATAATAGCCCATATGTCCCCTGTTAAAACTTGGGATAACAATATTTGCTTTCATTCTTCAATATTTGTAAGGATTAAAACCACCGGGCCTGGTGTTGTGGCGTTCGGGGGGTCCCCCTTAATCTCATTCAAGAAAGCGGTCACTACCTCAAACATTGTGCTGCCATGCCATTTGAGCTTCACCTGGGTAGAGAAGCACCATTTTGGATAGAGCAATGATGATGGGGGGGGGTTACTGAAGGTATGGGGGACGTCTGTTATGGAGTGGGTGATGGGTGGGGGGGGGGGGGGGGGTAATGGGGCGACAGGGCCAAAAACACGGGGATTAACAGGGGGACTGAACCGAGGTAATTGACCGATTCAACCCATGGGCCCCCCCCCCCCCCCCCCCCCCCCCCCCCCCCCCCCCCCCCCCCCCCCCCCCCCCCCCGGCGCGGCCGGGCCTAAACTCAGGGGATTAACAGGGTGACTTCTCCTCTGGAATGTTCCGCTGACAGCCATGGCCCGCCCACCCACAGCTGCCTGCTACAGACAGGTGCACGGCTGAGAGGAGGTGTGGGGAGGTGATCGGAAAGAGCGCTGGGGGAGTACGGTGAACGCAGCACCAGGAGAGAATCCTCAGAACGCAACGTAGGCATCTGATAGACGAGAACATCAACAAAGAATTTGGCTGAGATCCCGACTGAAACATTTTAAAGCAAACACACAGTCAACCTGTTAAAGGTTAGCTAGCTACTGTACTTTCCTGCATCGAAAGTCAGTCTCCAAGCTTGAACTCACTATTACAAACTGCTGTTATAATCTCTGCATGTCCCTTACACCATGAAGAACAACTATGCTGATACAATTACACAGAAATGAGATGTCCATACCGAACGATGTAGCCATTTAATATTAGCCTACAGTCTGGTAAATGCAACACTGATAGCTGCTTGAGCTAACAGCGGAGAAGTTGGAATGATTAACTGCATATCTCCATGAAACAGATCAAGCTGAACAAACTTCACTGTTGGTGGAGGCCTCAGTGGCAAAAAATGTTTGTGTATGTTGGTCCACTTATTTAACCATTGCGGTGTATGCATAGACATGGCAGCATTTAGTGACACAGACCAGTGGGCGAAATTATTTGTCTTGCCATAATTTATGTTTGGGAATGTACAAGAGCCTGCCCATGCTTGTGGTGCAATGTTAAGTATTACTTTGCAGAAATGGGAGACAAAGGATTAATTTTCTCCACTATTATTGCTATGTTACAAACACAGGTCCATGATGGTGAATGTCGGTCTTAAGAACATCCTCAGGTTTTGTCAAGTAGGAACAAAGGCCATAAACCCTGCTGGTGTTCTGCAACAATACCATCTTCAGAGGCAAAGAAACATTCCTCACGCACTTCCTGTGAAGAGAGGGAGATTCCTCTTGGTAGTGGGAGTGGGAGCGTGTGCTTCTAGGATGTTTGATGGATAGAGGGTCTGTGAAATTGGACTCTTTGTTTTCCCCTGCCTTTGGTGACCTGCCTGGTCACGCTGGGTGTCCTTTGAGAACCAGGTAGTCTACGAAAACATCAGGTGTGGACTCAAAGACACCACTCTCCTCTGGGAGAGGAGAGGTTAAAGGTGACGGTGCCAAGGTTGCATTGAGATCTAGGTGGAAGGTCTGCTATCTTAAGAGCCGTGAGGGTAGGTGACTTGATTTTTATTGTGAAAAATTCCCACTCCTACAGAACTGATGGAAACCAGTCAGTCAAAATATCACTGCTTGACCTAAAACAAACCAGTCAGAAAGTCAGAAAACAATTGAGAAATAAAAATCTCTTGAATCCAGGATGTAATGTAAAACCCTACAAACAGAGGCTACTTCAAACCTATGGTGCCTTGCAGTCTTCACAATTATACTGGATGGATTTTCTGTTGGCCGCAGTAGTGAGGAAGATGGTGTTGACAAAGCAGGCATGTCTGTGCCACCCCACCATCCAGGCTGTTTTGGGCAGATCATCCAGGCATGTGTGCAGACCACCAGGCAGGGCTTTGTACTTTCCCTGGATGAGTCTCTCTTCCACCCCGCTATCCCTGACTAACTGACTGGTGAGCTACAGCTCTAAACATGTCTAGGACAATGCAACTTTCCCATCATATAATTCCACAGTTTTCTGGCTCTACACCACCAACATAACAAAGAGATATATTGACCGACTACTGTAGCTGTGAAGGTTTTCAAAATGTATCGGTGCGACCAGAGCAAACAATGACTGCTAAACACTGCTAAAAACTTCCCTAAAACCAGCCCAGCATGTTGACAGGCCAACTGTAAACATATCTCACACTGCAATCCAACATCAATTCTGCATGCTCTGACAGTGGAAAATTAAAGGTCACATCTGTAATTCAAGTATGATTCAAAAGCTATTGGTCTTTTGAATTTCTGGTGTTCTTTTGGCTTGGAGATGAGCTCCACTGAGATTTGTTCTATTCGACTACACTCTGCATGCATTACAACGCCCCCAGAATCCTGAATTTTCATTTTAGTTCACTGTTTGTGTTTTGAAAAATCAGTGTGCACAAAAACTGCATGTGGCTGTAGAGGAAGGGGTAGAGAAGAATGTGGGCCACTCACACTCCCCCCATTCAGTCTCTGGATATGGTTCTCATGCTGTTCTAATAATTTTCTCTCCGTTTTTGTTTTCTCCTTACGTTTTTTCAGCAGTGAATATGGCAGTTTATTGAATTATTAGATCTGTCAAATCCGGCAAAGCTACAAATCATGAAGGTCTTATGGTGACATTGTTCAAATTTGGTGAGCAGTCAGCCACTGTAATCTGTGCTGAAAAGCCCCTGAAAGAGGCTGTTGTTGCCTCCAACCGCTCCCCCCACCAACCCCACCCCACCGTATGCTGGAAAACATTAGAAGTCAGGTTCTGTGAATGTCCACTGTCAGAGGAGCTGCTTAAATGGCATTAGGTTTGAATGTCTATCAGAGTCTCCTGATCTGGCAAAGACTTGCCATTCAACAGAACCTGCCTCAGAGAGACCTGAGAACCAGCCAGAGACATACCATCGCACACCTGCTCTTATTGTAATCAGTAAGGCAGTGTGCTGCAATATCAAATTCAGGTCATGTTTGACTTGTTTAAATTGTTCCTATTCTGGGAGTTTTGGGTTTTGTGTCTCTAAAATATACACATTATTTTGGGTTATTTTTTAACCCCAGGTTAAGTTTATTGTTATTGTCTTCAACCAGTTTTTGATGTAACAGGTTTTAAGCAATGTTTAACTGCCCATTTCACTTGTTTAATCCAACAGGTGCAACATCCAATACTTGCTACCATCACTCAGGTGTGTGTGGGTGTGGTAAGGTGCTGAAATCTCCTTTTTAAATGTGGACGAGCATGTCAACAAACAGCAAAGCGTGTTATGACAAATTAGACAGGGCGATTGTGGCAATATCATGCCTTGATGATTCCACACAATGCACTTCTTTGAGAGCAGAATGTTTTCCTTCACTTGGCTGTGGATTGTGTCCCATCCTTTCAGAGCAGGTCCTGGGTAGCCACTGACACCCTGACCCACAAACCACCCATCACCCACACCCCCCACCTCGCCACGGCCCTGCTGCCATCGTCCCTATCAAAGGCTGTGGTCAGCAGACAGAGGGGAAAATGCGATTTAAAAGAAATACATAAAGAGGAGAAATAAATATGCAAGTCAGTGAAGTGTAGTGGAATATCGTCTTAAAGCCAAGAGACTGTCAATGGATTCAGCCCACAATGAATCAAACAAAAAGCCTTTTTCACCCCATAATTCAGTGTGATTCATGGACTAAAGCACACACAGTTAAGAGAAGAGAAACTGATAGAAACTTGGAATCATTTTCATTTTTCATCAACATTTTCCAATTTGTGTCCAGAATTACTCTTGCGGTTAAACCCCTTTCTACTCCCCTTACAACTGTCACAGCCTCACGTCATTCTCTACCCCTCCCCCTAAAGCCACATGCGCAGGGCATAAAGGCAGAAACAAGCATGGTGAGAACCTAAACACAAGAAGAGGGGAGAGGGGGAGGAGGCTGACGAAAGGTGAGCTGTTGAAGGATACAGCATCCTGGATGTCAAAGCAAATGGAGCAGCTGAGCCACAGGTGTGCAGGCTGCTTGCTCTGGCACAGACAGCCCTACAAGCACCCTGCAGCCCGCATACCAGCCCTGCAGGACTGCTTTTACATGCTCAAATTCCACTATTGTATTATCTGCGACTGCACGGTAATAGTCCAAATAGTATTCCACTATTACATTCATGTTACAATAGCGGTATGTGTGCATGTGCATGTAAACGTAGTCCCAGAGTCACCCAAACAAAACTAAAACTAAGTCAAGTCATGATAAAATATTTGTGGTCGATACATTTACAAAGTTACAAATGGCAGCACCTCTCTCCAGCCTCTGTAAACAATGACACTCCCTCTCTTTCTCAGAGCCGCCCCAGGGCCCCCCTCCCTGCCCTCGGAGGATAAGCTGTGGTCGGGCCCTGACATCCCAGGTAATTTACTGAATCAACAGGGAGTGAAGAGGGCCGGTGTGCTGCAGAGAAAGGCCCTCTGTGCTGGAGCCTCCGTCCCCAGGGAGACACGGCACACCATAGCACACGGCTGCCATGCAGCCAGCGCCCTGGCTGGAGCAGGTAGAGAGAAGGAGGTGGGCAGAGAAAGAAGACAAGTTTAGAGTTATAAATAACGGGTTCGATTATTTTCAATTTGGGTTAGGATGGCCTCTCTGTCCCCGCTCCACAGTGTCTCTAGGGCTGTTGGAAAATTAATCTAAAGGGACACTTCTCGATTTGTGGATGCAACCAATGTTACAAAATTATTATTATTATTATTATTATTGTTGTTGTTTGCATGAGTAGCTGGCATTGCTCTTTACTTTTCCATCTACACCACTCAAGGCTGTAACCTCAAACCATTCTTTACCCCAGTTGTGGTTTGAAGTTGGTGGACTCGGGAGGTTAATTTTTCGGAATAGAATGCAATTTAGAATGTTTACAATTGTATTTTAGACACCGAACAAATAGTTTTATACTGTTCACATGGCCACATGGCCAAGCTACAATACTGTAAACAATGGTGACGAATCGAAAAGCCCTATGATTGTAATATTGCTGTCCACAGCAACTGTTATAGGTTTATGTTATTTTGAGCACAACAATAAGCCACTGAGACATACTTTACTGTACATGGTTTTCATAATCGGGGTTAAGTTCTCTTTGGCTAAGGAAGCTATAGAGCATTTAACAAAAGTTGAATGTATTTCAATATGCTGTAGGTCCATGAATATACGCAAAGACAAATCACACACCGATCACCCCCATGTGCTTACAGAGTGTGACACATAGACACACACAGACAGTGGTTGGCTCTACGGGCTGCTCCTGGCGAAGGAGCCATGTTTTTCACTTTGTTTGCTCTCCCATTAGCCTGATCTTCAGATGTGAGGGCAGCCAGGCGTCACTCTCCACTCCCCCCCCCGAGAAGAACTGTTCACTTCTCCCCAACCAGCATTATTAACAAATGAACAATCACTGAACAAATACCAAACACGCTGAACAGAGACAACTAGGCAATGTACATCTCCCAGTCGTCTGTGCAGTGTTTTCTTGAAATATAAGGAGGTATTTAAACGTGTAACGTAAAGCTGTGTAAAGTTATCAGGCAATTCTTCAATGCTGCATGAAAGTATGCACAGAACTCAGCTCAGTTCAGAATTGGGCCAAATTAACCCAATTGAGCCATGTCATGTTGTGAGTTTGATCCCCCAAAAAGCCCGGACTAAGTAAGCATCATTGAGGAAGATGCCTAACCCCTACCTGCCCCGTATTACTTGTAATTGTACTCACTGGGAATCACATTTAATAAAATAGCCTGCAAAATTACGTATTATAATTATATTTATATAGTCTGTGTCACAAATTGCGTGGTCCACATCTTTACTAGTGGTTGAGAAGGGAGATAGAGGCCTCAGGGATGGGATGAGGCTTTTTAACAAGGCAGAAGTTATTGGTCTGCCCACCTTAGACATAAATAGGCTCCTTCACTCCGGAGAACAAGCTTTAATTAATGATAGACCGTGACTCAAGACAAACCTCCCCCTGAACCCAGCACAGACTATTTCACAGTCACCCACACAGACATCCCAGTCTGAGTCTAGGAGTGGGGATTTCTAACAATGTGGATAGTTCAAAGGTCAAACTTCCTCCGCCACACAAGAGTCTACATACACTTAAACAGAACACACCACCATTCTACTCCCAAATAAGTGCGCTCTGGTTTCACTCTCTTGTTTTAAAGAAAAACTACTCAATTAAAAAAAAAGTTGTAGTTTCGACACTGATTGCCGAGCGGCTTGCATTCCTCTCTACTCCACCAAATACAGAGTTAATTGGCTCAAACCCTTTTCAACCACCCCTCCCTACATCCACGTGTACTTTTGTTGCCAGTTCAAGCTGCACCCACTAAGGCTGAGTGCTGAAGCCAATGAAGAAGTGCTTTTGATGGAGTATGGTTAATGGCCACCAGGTGGCCAGCTCCAAAACAGACTATATGACTGTCAGAGTTAAAGTCAATGAGAGAGTTTGTCAATTTCTGTCTGTAAATACAAAGTCAATAAATGATGTACATAACAAGTTATGGTCAAGCTAACTTTTTCCTCCAATGGGTGTGATGGGTTGATAGCTCAATGAACATGATAGTAACATTCTAATAAAGGTCTAAAACAGCAGTTCTTGGACTGTATGCTGACACCTACTGGGGTAGATGCAGCTGTGTCAATGCTAAATCTTTAAAAATATCAGCCTCCGCCACTCGTGACCCTCTCTGTGTAGACCAGTGGTTCTTAACCTTGTTGGATGTACTGAACCCCACCAGTTTCATACGCGCATTCACCGAACCCACCGAAGGGGGGCGTGTCATCACAAATTATATGAGTCGGGTGTGTCTTATCCTCCACCGAACCCCTAAGACTGACTCACCGAACCCCTGGGGTTCGATCGAACCCAGGTTAAGAACCACTGGTGTAGACTAAAGTAGCTTATTCTCTACAAAATAATTAAAATCTCCATCTCACATCAGTTTACATGGTTTGAAATGAAAGATTATAAAATATATATTCATTTTTATGTACATCAAGTCTTCTGTCTAAAGCGTCCCTTCGTGGACCTTTTAAGGCAACCAATCGTGAGGGATCACATTGACCCAGTCAGCCTGGCTTGAAAACGTCTCTTCAGAAAGCAATTGGTTACGTCAGATAACAAACTACGTCCATCTATGTAACCAGTCAAGGTGCACCAAGCCATTGTATGGCACAGCCTAAGCCTGTTAATAAATGAATGAAAGGTGAATGAATCCGTCCAATAAATCCAGGAATTGAAAACATTAAAAAGTAGCGGTTAGAAAAATATGGTTCCAATTTCCAATTCCAAATTGTGGCTCCTTTTAGCCTGGATACAGGTAGACCTGTAAAGCCCAGTAGTGTTCAGCGATGGTGCTGGGAAGCCTTCACACTGGTTCAGGTCACCTGCAGTCCGTGGTCATTAATCACAAACAGCAAGGACTGCATGGAGACATGCTGGCGAAAGCTGTTGACGGGTTGACATGACTTGGCCATCGTTCCTGCCTTGAATTCCAAGCTGTCGCTGACTGAAAGAATCACTTGCATATTCTAATATTTGGTGGCACAAGAAAGCATTCATGGCTCGTTTTGCTAAGTTTTTATTGGCTTTTTCTATGTGATTTATTTATGCGTCACTCCCCCCGTCTTCCAATCGGGATATTTGTCTTTGCATATCGTTACTACCTTTTTCATTTGAGTTTAAATTATATTTGACTGAAAGCGCCAAAATGTAACCCTTCCACCTCGTCAAACTTTCCCTAAAACTCTGAGGCAATAGAAACCCTTATTCCTGCACGCAAGGCCCTCGCCGCTGTAGGCCAGATATGCTTACCTGCATGCACAAAAACTGATGTAAGAATTCTCTGTAACTGCACGCTTACAGCCAAGGTGGTTGGATGGAGTGATGTAAGTATTTAGTACTACAGGGCATGCGGTGTGAGGCAGGTGGGTGATTAGGATGAGGATACACAACAAACAAAACAAGGGTTTTCTTAGCAACTCAGCATGGTTAAACATAAGCTTTAAGTTTACCTCATATACAATCATTTGTGCTGTCTGAAATGGCAAGGTGTTTTTTGGCGTGGTGCCTCTGTCTTTCATGGCTGAAAAATCACAATATGTTATTGTAAAATCAGAAATCTCTCACCAGACTACCTTATTGTTTCCACTTTTAAAAAACAGGAAACCAGAGTAACTAATACACCTCTGACAAAGACAAGAAAGACTTTGCTGACAAGACATGTCTCGCCACACACTGGCCCTTATCTGTAGTTGCATCACTGACACTTTTACCCTAATTAAACCCCACATTTTGCCCACAATTATAATGACATATCACTGATACATCACCACATCTGTGAGCGTTTGTGAAACATAGGCCACCCAGGACCTTTCTTTTTGTCTTGGCACAGGGACGACACTATCTGTGATTCACAATGATGTGTCATTCTTCATTCATGCCATCTTTATTTCATGAAGTGTGTGTGTGTGTGTGTGTGTGTGTGTGTGTGTGTGTGTGTGTATGTGTGTATGTGTGTACACCTGCTGGCAACCG
>JAOEHI010002309.1:0-11791 GCA_025447815.1 Percopsis transmontana
CCCCCCCCCCCCGCCCCCCCCCCCCCCCCCCCCCCCCCCCCCCCCCCCCCCCCACAGCTGAGTGTTGTTGAGGGGCGTGTGTGTACGTGCGTGTTTGTGTGTGTGTCGAGTCTGAAGTGTGTGCGTAGCATGTGTCTTAGCACTTCGCTCGGGTTTCTCCTCCTCCTCCTCCTCCTCCTCCTGAGTAAAAACTCTATACCCTCGCACCCAGTGAACCCACTGTGGCACCACAGTCGGGCCGGTGAGCGCTCCAGTGTGACGGATGGATGGATCAACTTGCACACCTGAGATTTATGGCCTGCTGGGCAACGGTGTTGTGGAAGTCACAGCAACCCGAGGGGAAGGGGCAGGGTGGCCCTGAGGGTGCCCCAGTTGCGGCTATCAAACTGGGGCAGACCAATGATAAAGGCACTGCAGTGTAATTCCACCCAAGCACTCTTCCAGCACTGTTTGAATGGTTTTATTTGTTTGGTATCTAATGGAGACGGAGAGAGGGGAGGGGAGGAGGGGCAGAGCCGAGCCGACAAGCAACAATGTTGATGATGGATCTGAATTGTTTCAGTGGTTTGCCTTGCCTGTCTACTTAAAGTTAAACTTTCACCTGTGGAGTTAATTATTTTCTCTCTAATTGGCTCCCATTACTTGGTTAATGTGTTCCTATGCGGTGTTTGTACAAATTTGTACATTTGTACTCGGTTGTGTGTGTGTTAGCTTATCTTATGAAGTCCCTACACATCCGTAAGTAAATTTTAAGTACCACTGAAGACAGTTCAATGCCTACCATACTACACTGAACAACCACGGTAAAGCATTTAGTACAAATTAATCATATGGTGAATGTCACCTGTGACCTCAAAGTTTTGGTTAGGTCAGCAACAACTGAAAAAAATCATGGTGAAATTGACTTTGCAGTCATTTTAAAAATGTTTCAAATTAATTTTTAAATTAAAAGTAATTGAAAACTGTTCCGGTGTAACTACATTTTTTTGGTGACAAGCCAGTGCAGGCCTACTAAAAGATTAGATTCAATAGGGATGTTCTCTCTCACACAAACAAGTATTGTCTATCTAACCAAGGCCAGATTTAGCTCTGGCCTGTGTAATTCGTCGTTTATTATTCATTACGAAGGAGGCCATTGCAGTGTAAACAAGGCAAGCTTTGCTGTCACTTCAGTCTTTTTGGTCAAAATAATAAGAGAAATATTGAGTTGTTTGGAAAACAATGAAGACCTGTATCTTCCCATATAAAAGCTATACCCGACTCAGATATCGTTAGCTGGATTATACTTGTTTGTGGGAGAAAATCAGTTACATTTGTGCTTTTAGCAGGGCTAGCTTGTGTTAAAAATATGAAATTACCCACTTTATAATTGAATACTTGCAAATGACATGGGTTTATAAAAATAACTATAACCGAGTTAACTAAATCACTAATTATATTGTCTTGTGTTCACGGGGAAGATTATTCCGAGGACTATTGTCTTTTGTGGTAATTCCCCATCTATCGTGTTGCTCTAGGACCAGACAGGCAATTGAATAACTTGTAAATGTGCGACCAGGGTCTAACGCAGAGTTACAACCCAATAGATCCGCTGTAGTTCATCTTACCTGTGAGGAACCACAACGGTCTGCCTGTGCATGCCGGTGGCTGCGGGTAGGGAAGGCAGTCGTACCGGGCTCTTGATCCCCTTGCTCCCACCTGTCCCCCCCAGTGGGAGCAAAGAGCTGGAGAGCAGGTATGTGTGGACCAGGGCCCTGCTCCTGTGCGTGGCTCTCTCGCCGCACGGCCCGCCCCTGTCCAAGCCTGAGCCCAGGGCGGCGGAAGATGGTGCGGGTCCACTACCGCAGCTCATGGATCTGATATTCCCGACAATAAAATAGTTAAAACACAAACACCATTAAAATTAAAAAAATATATATATAAAGAAATAAACGTAGTATCTACTCCCCGGAGGAAGCTCTGTGGTACTGACCCCGTGGGTGCTGCTAACACATAACTGCGGCCGGCGGACGCCATCAATGATGCATGTCAATGAATGATGCATCGCCGAGGCCGCGGTTAGGTGGATGCAACCCGCTTCTTCACTCCCTCCCTTGCTCTCCCTTTCCCTCTTCCGAGGTTCATCTTACAGGCCGGGGAGCAGGTGGTACGCGGACAGGGGTTCACGGAGTGTTAGCGGCGTCTCAAAGAAGTGTTGACGTGAGGTTCAGCTAGTGACTGGGCTTGGCCGACCCAGCTGAGAGTAGGTCGTCTGTGCGTTTAATAATGTACTTTTTTTTTTTTACTAGTGATTCTGGAGTATACACATATTAAACGATTTTTTTCTAACTCAAGAAAACCAAAGTAGGCCTACTACGGTAAGGGTCATCAGTAGGCTACATTAGAAAAGTCCTCACGCCAACATTTAAGAACTAATTTGAATTGTGGTCGCTAATCTACCGTAATGAAGCATTTTATGTGAGCAAACGGTCAAACGAACGATTATAATAAATGTCAGTAGAACTACAACCACCAACTGACATATAACACCCTTTGAGGTGAAAAAACAAAGTAGCTAGCTAACGTGAGTATTGTTAAATTACCTTTTCTATCAAAAGCAGGCTACTTCTGTACACTTTACCGTACAGTGTAGCCTATTCAAGTTCGACGTCATCAATTTATCTAAAGTTAACGCTCAAGTCCCTTTAAATCAATATAGAAGTGTTTACAGTGCGGAAAGTGAACGCACTAATCTGTCATGTCTAACTGCCGACGGCAGGGCAGACAAAACAAACCCCTGCGGGCCTTCTGGCTTCTCCGTATCCGCTTGCTGTCGAGCTGGACCTCCTCCAGGGCGGACAACCGAGCCTCTCGTCCTCACGATAAAGGTGTGATGATGCAGCAGAGGAAACCTTGTTTACCCTTAACTGTAACCGGTGTTTCCGTCCGAGGCTCGGGTATTTGGTGACCACTCCAACATTAAGGCCAAGAGCTTGTAAAATAAATCTAGACTTATCCTCTTTCTTCCCACATTACCTCCATTTGTGAAGCAATATGACATTTGTGTTTGTGCTCGCAATTGCAATGATGGAATTCCAGATACAGTCAACATGTAGGCCTACTAAAATGCATTAAGAGTTAAGAGAAGTTAGCGGTGAGATTAAAGACAAAGTTGAACCAAGTTTGAAATATTTATTCAAATCAAAAAAAGGCAGGTAAAAAGAAAATCCACAACTGCATCCGGCTGGCCAGCTCCTGGTACTGCATCGCCACCTTCAGACCTGAAAGTCAACAGAAAAACTGTATAGTCAAGCATGGCAACACTTGCATTTATTAGGATAGATATATACACACACATTTTTTTTTTTTTTTTTACAAACAACTTTAAATCTATAGTATTCATTTGACACATCAGGCGCTATATCGAAATCATAGGTTCTTAATTCTGCATTTGTTTACAGACATGCTTAGAGTGCAAGACCGACCAATACCTAGTTAATGAGTGATAGAGGAACTAACCTGTGCTTCTTTATGCACGGTAGGTTCACGATATTTCTGTCGGGCACCCCTTCGACATTGGTTTATAATCAGACTTCAGTTAACCTACAAGAGCAATAAACAAAAAACAAAAACGTCTGTTAGTTCAAATATACTACCAATCACTGGTCTCTTCATGCGCAACATATTTCAGCTCAAAATTAAAAAGTCTACATTGCACTTTAGATGTTTTATGAATCAACGTGGTTCCTACCTTATTTAGACCGGGAGTTGATTTTCAGCCTCCACCAATCACATGACGCGCCTGTGGTGAGAGAAACTCAATGAGACCCCAGTAATGAACTGGTCAAGAAGCAGACCACTGCTAATGTGAGTATGGCACACTGACAGAAGGGGTGTGTGCATATGGAAAGTAAAAAACTATGGCCAGTAAACCAATAGGGCAAATGTAGGACATTTTAAAATTCTTGCGCTTTTCTTTGTTATGATATTGATGTTACAGACATGCATTGGATGCGTTTGTGTATGCATGAACGTGTTAATATTTAACTTCTGTGTGCACGAAACCTACATTTTGCGACACGGGGTAGTGTAACAAAGCTCAAATACAGCAGGTTTCATGTTCTAAAGAAGCACTCTTGATGAAGGCGTTTCTGAAACTGCATGAGGAGGAGATCGGACCAGCCGGCGACCAGCTGCAACATTCAAATCTCTTGCCAACTTCAGGGGAAGCAGATTCTGTTACAAGGCACGATAAGCCCGTCTTGGAACTTGACTTTGCATCGCTAGTGTTACTGCAGATCCCTATGGGGGCTAGGAGTCGCACCTTCGGAGAACGACAACCCTTGTGTGTGTAGTCTGCAACAACAGTGGAGCAGACTTTCAGCCCCGCCCTCCCCCCAGTCGACACCACCAAGAGGGTAGTTCTGGCATCACACTCAAAAAAGGTGGAAAATAGGTGGAATCGGTTGAGCCAATCGAGAGTAGACGCGGCCTAAAGACAACGTAAATGGATCACAGTGCAGACGGACAAGCTGACAGCCCCTAATGAGCTGTGACCCTTATGTTGCTTAACATGTAGGCTGGTGTTACACAGAAGCTTAGGTCCAACAGAGTCACAGAGTCCCCCCCCCAAGTCTTGCGACAGTACAAGGCACTAAGGATATTGCCACAGTCCCGACGAGCTGAGTACTCTTTACAAAATGGCTGGCCGGTCACTGGGATGACAAATATATCAAGGTAAGAGGTAGAGAGTATACGCACAAAATAAGAATATATACGCAAGAGGAAAAGAGCGCCACTGATTGTGTTGGTGTATGGAGTTCACAGAAGCATTTATAAAACCACGATTGTACATAGTCCTCCCCCACCCCCGACACACGTCACAAGCAATAACCTCTACACATTGACCTCCCCTTAACTGCTGCAGATTAGGGTATTAACATCAGCCAAATGATTGACTTCTGTGGTCAGTGCTGAATGTTATTTAAGAGCAATCAATGGATTGTTCTTTCCGTTGCCAGTCCATGGTTAATGGTAGGTGGACACTAGGTCTTTTTAAAAGGAGATACTGACGGAGAGAAAATACAGCTAAAAATCTTCTGGTTTTGCTGCCAACCGTTTTAGAGAAACATACTGGCTGGAGTTTTAGAAGCAATTGCTTCTAAATTAGGATTAATCCATTACAATTAGGACCTATGGCGGTATTATGATGCTTTGATAGATATGGTGCATAGACTCCTGTAAGGGCTGATGGCCCTTAACAAACCCAAAGACAATATCATTACAAGAATGAAAACCCAACAAGGGTATTAACCCACAGCACGAAGCTGATGATTCAGAACCATTTCATACTTGTGTACGACTCCTGCTTCTTTCAAATCTGAACAGGAAACAGGCTATTTCAATTGCCTGTGTTTAACTTCTAGAGGCAGTTAACATTCTTAACAGGATATATTTAACAACTTTACATAAATGTGTCAGGTTATCCTGTATGAATCAACACTTCTTCACAGACCTTAACACAACAGGGTTCAGGTTCTCTCTAAAAAAACACTTTACGAATACCAATTATGCTTTCAATGACACCCCTCACAATCTGGAATAGAAATAATGCTGTAACACTTTCCTGCTACAATAGAGTTTAAGGGGGGGGGGGGATATCTGGTATTGTGTCTTAACACACCACATCGGCTGTGTTCAGAGAGAAAGGCAGCTGCTTAGGCAGACAGCATTTTTGTGCAGCGTATATTCATGAATGCCAACAGCTGTCCCAATCGGAAAGCAGCTTCCTTTTAAGATAGCTCCAGATGGTTCCATGAAAATTTGAAATGGCACGGTGGACAGTGGAGTTAGTTGAGAATACATTTTTACTGTATTCATTGGTAATTGAGACTTTTAGCTTTTCCAAAAATGCCCCAATAAACACAATTTAGAGCCGGTGATCCAGTCTATCCAACTGACCAATAATCATTGCAGTCTATTGTTATGGGGCTCCAATGCTTCCTGTGGGCCACACCAGTGCTCTGTAGCAATGGACAGAGCTTGATGCATCAAAATGATAAAGACATTCTAAATGTAAATATGACCGTTGCCTTCCGACATACCTTGTCGGTTAAGGTGCCAACTCTAACCCTTCTAATCTTACATTTAAAAACAAAAAAAACAAAAAAAAAAACAGTACCACTTGAACTTCAGCCACATTCCAACTCAATATGATAACCACGTTAGCTTTAGGCTAAGGTGACAGTTACTCAGCATGCACACGCAGCAGTTTCAGACCTAGCAGGGAATAAAGTATTTTATCAACTGAAAAAAAAAAAAAAAGTATGATTGTTAACTATTTAGTGGCTACAAGCACTGGGCAAGAGGACCCAAAATCAAACCAAGACCCCACAAACAGCACCCGATACCAAGTCTGCGATGTCATGGACACAAGGTGTGCTGCACAGTAGTTTTAAAAAAAATAAAAACATTTATATTCACCATCCCAACTTTCCACTGCTGCCCAGACCAACCTGCTGTGTCAGAACTGTTGTACAAGGAATACAAGAAGTATGTTATGGATAAAAGATGACAAACTATTGCCAAAGTAATGACATTTCCCTCCCAACACATTGAACCAGTGACTCAGCCATCCACCATACAGCATCGTAATAACGCACATATGTGGCGTTGACCTTTAACACCCAAGTACGGTAGTCCCACACACACACATATTTGCACAAGCTAAAAATACAGGTTTGCCACAAGTTCACACAAGGTAGAGGGAAAGAGCTGCACTGTGAATCCATTTTTAAATTGAAGTGTGATGCCAGAAGCCCTTTTTAAAAACATTCCTTTCGTGGAGTGACACAAAACGTGTCAGTGTTATGTTGGGAGGGGGATGGGGGGAGGGGGTAGGGGTAAGGGTCTGTACAAAACTTAAACATGGATGGGACACTTACCTTAATTGTTCAGCGGCTCTGTGTAAGCATACCTCTGGCTGCAGTGCAAACAAGTCCAGGCTTAACTGTCCACTGACTTCTGCAGAACTACTCATCCTCAAAGTAACCCCAAATGCCGAGGAGAGCCTCTACTGTAGAACGGGGGGCAGCCAGTCTGTGACAAGCGGGCCAACTGCTACTACCGCACCCCCTCGTGTACCCAGAGAGACATGTAAGGATGCACTTGCACAAACATACATGCACGCCCATTCTCTCCTCAACAATAGTTCTCTGTAGGGTGCCGACAGGCGTAGGCAGCGGGATAATACCTTCATATTCTCGATAAATAATTCCATTGGATTTATTGGTACAAACTACAGGGATTCTTTAAATCTGTTAAGCAGGAGTACCATTATCAGTTGCTCACCAACGTCTGCTATGCCCCTTTACATTGTGATGTAAATCATAGTTCATTTAGCCTTGAAAAGGCAAAAAAAAACAAAACTGAAAAGTGAGAGTTGTGACTTAATTTGTAACTAATCTAACTTGACATTATGGGCCTTAGTTTCCCGGTCAAAGCGCAAGCGAAGGCGCACGTCGCAAGTCAATCTAAGGTGAGGGTAATATTTTTTTGCTAATTTCGGGACATGTGGCAGTGATCCAGTGCAACGGCAGCGCAGTTGTAAAAGTGTTGTATTAGAATTAATAAGTGGTGTGGCTGTCTTTAATTACAGCCAATCAGCTTATCTCATTCCTTTTAACAGCAATGCGCTGGTGGTCTTAGCATTTAGAATACATTTTTATTGTATTTATTGGTAATTTAGGCTTTAGCTTTTCCACAAATGTGCCAATAAACACAATTTAGAGCCAGTAATCAAGTCTATCCAGCTGGCCAATTTCGTAATAGACAGCAAAAGTCCAGACCGGCAGAAAACATTTAAAACGCGCATGTCTGTCTATCTATCGCGCACACAAATATGGCACCTAATAAAACAACACGATACACCTGCATATTTTTTGTTTTGTGACTAACGAGGTTAAAAAGGACAGTAGCCATTACTTCAATTAGTCACGAAATACGGCAACATAAACATACATGCAGTGGCGTGTGTGATTTTGGACATGTATAGGCGTCAAGACGTGGTCTGACCAGGCAGAGACGTTAGTCAAAATCACGTGGTTTTATTGGTGTCAAATAAAACCAAATATTGCGCTGACACACCCTCTCTACCGCGCCCCCACACCCATTTCGGTGCAAGCCATGTCAAAATTAGTAAACGCGCCCAGGCGAGAGAAAAATCCCCGTCATTCCGTCTGCGTTAGCGCCGGGCCTTGCACCGTCCGGAAACTAGAGCCCTGAGACTAGTTTAGTTCACTCCATCTGCACTAAATGCTATAGCCAAGCTAAACAAAGTTTGCGATATGGGGCATCCTTGTTCATAAAGTGCACACCGTGCCTTTGCAGTTTTGCAGAATATTTTGCACCTCAACAGCGGCAATAAATGGCCAAACATTAAATTCTTTAACCTATAGACCAAGCTATAGAATAATACGGACACATCTATGAGAGAAGGTAAGCCAAGTCGCCAAGAGCTTCACAAGAGTTTTTACTCAAATGGAACAATTATAATTAAACATCTTGGCAACTATCAGGTTGGGATTTCAAGGTTGGAAATTCCCTTCACACAGTCCTCAAGCTTTAAAGATGGTCAAACCTGTTAAAGAAAGAATGTACACAACACCAAAACACAAGACATAACATTACAGGTTTTAATTTATTCATTTTGTGCTACCGTCTTGTTCCAATAAATTATGTTCATTCTATGCTTTAAATATACTTTATTTAGCACTACATCCTGTCATGTTACTAATTTAAATAGCCAATTCGATGTTCTCATTGACAGAATTTTCAAATAGATTCTATAGTGCTATAGAAAGGCACTATAATGAAAGGATATCCAAATTTGTCAGCGGAGGCCGAAACTATAAACATGTTCAATGCAACTATTCACAATTAGTCACTTACTGTTTGGTTGAAGTTGTATTGATCAGTAATCTTAATTGACATAACAGATTGGTTTCCTTCAAAAGCAGCTCTCTTCTTGAGAAACTTAATGAAAGTGGTCATCTAATAAACAAACGACTTCCTGTGAGGTTCAAAATATGCCTACCAGTAAACTTGTTAAAAGTTTTTTTGACAACGTTGCCCATTTCTTGAGCGATTCCCAGGATGAGCGCAGGGTAGTTAAAAAATTTGTGAAAAATAGTGGGGGAAAAAACACCAACCCTGGCCCACTAAAATCTGCAAATTTTGCTGTGGAGGAAAAATAGTGAAAGTGGAAAAATGTAGTAAACTAATGGTCTATAAATCAGGACCTGGCCTCACAACATGGATGAAATTGGAATAATGTACTTAAAGAAAGCACTGAGAATCCATCAACACAACCGTAGCATCACAAGTCTGTTGCAGAGTTCATTGTGACCCACAACTTGATAATCAATGTTCATATCTGAAGGTACTACAAAATGAGACAAAACAAAATTTAAAAGATCCATCATTCTCTAATAATGGTGCAGTCACGTGGTATTTGAAGCATCCATCTAGCTACAAGGTAATATGAGGCACAATATAAATTAAATGTATAAATCGTTTAGTGCGGCTGTGTACATCGTTACCAGCCAGCCGATCTGGGGTTGCCTTCCAAGACCTGGCTGGAGCGCCAACCAAAAAAAAAAAAAAATAACAGTACAACCCCATCTTTGAAGGAAACAAGGTTGTTTGCTTTATACCATAGTTGCTTGTTCAAACAGAGGGGCTCCATTTCATGGGTATCCAAACCTAGAAGCGCCAGTCTGCGTTCCATGCGCTATGGGAATCCAGCCACATAGAAATTGTTTAAAAAAACAAAAAACAAAAACAAAGGGCCCACCAGCACAGAACATGGGCACAGTCCAGTTTCAAGGTTAACATACCACTTTAATGTGTTCTTGCTCTCCGTTAACTAGGATGGAGACCATTTTGGAGCACACTACAGGACTACAGAGAGCATCTTCACCCCAGGAACCCTTTGTGGAGATGACACCACAGCAGCAGTGAAGGTGGTGCGGCGTTGAAGTTTAATACCCTTGCGGGGGGGGGTCTCAAGGGGTGCCAACTTTGTACATTCCACTATTGTGCATTATGTGATCAAGGTACAGGTTAAAAATATGCAGCAATGCATCATTTAATCAATCATTCATTTTACATGCACGTAACTGCCCGACCTCGTAAACAAATATTTTTTTATGTTAATGTTTAATTTGGCTTAAGACCAATATTCAATATAGCTAACCATAGCAATTTAATAAGTTTCAAACAATTTAATTCATTGCCACCAGAGTCAGTTTCGCCGTTCTGCACATTTCCCAGCAAGTTCCGTTTCCATAAATCCATTTGCCTGGAAGGTGGAGTGTGCAGTCTTTTCTACGTGTGCAGCGTTTATAAAAAAAATAAAGGAAGCCAATGGAATATCACAAAACTAAAAAAGGTAAAGCCACGGCTGGGAATGAGTAAGGCTTTGTGTGCAAGTATTCTCCTTCCTATTCCGCTCCGCAGGCTTCCATTTCAAGATTACATCACCGTTCCCCTCACACTACAGGATTAGGTGGCAAACATTATGCTATATTTAGTGTTTGATATTTTTAGACTGGGCACCGCATTAATCCCAACCGATACGTTGGGCGGGCCTAAATCGGCACATCCCAGAGATTGTTAGGATCTCAAAATGGCTTGCCATCACAATGACAACTGAGAAAGAGACCGTAACCCTTTCATCAGGCTCCATACTAAATAAAAATAAAATTAGTGGGAATTTTTTTAAGACTGCCATGCTTTTAACAGTTTTAGGAAAAGTACATTTTCCAAGTAATTGTTAAAACCAAGTAATTGTTAAAATTTCATGCCCTGCTAACCTTTGATGGAAATATCCGGTTAGCACAAAGACATTAAAAGAAAAGAAAAATATATAGAGAACTTGCACCTCAAGCTCATCACTAAGATATTGATCCTATAAAAACAGGATACTGAAGTAAAAGTTTGTTATTGCCAAATCGAAAAACTAAATGTTTATTACTGTATTTTTAACTTTTCTTAATTTATTCTTTTATTACACCAACGACAAGACCGCTGGTAAAAATAAGGCATTGAGGCACAGCTTTTACGAGAAGCATTTACGAAGAATACCTGATGCTTTTTGGATGTAAGCAAACTTACATCCAGATTGAAGAGTATAAAGAACTTATCTGGACTTTAACCTTATCTGGGCTTTACAGTCTGGTAGGAGTAAATGGCTATGGGTATAGACTAGTAATGTTTATTCAATAGAACCAATTTAAGTCTTTCAGTAGAACCAATTAATGTCTTTATTGTAATACATGCTTTTACTTCAAACTTATGGCACAAAACACGCCATAGATAGAAAGGTGAGGAAATGTTACAATTGTCAATTTACGACGACTCACAGAGCATGACACAACTGTAAAGAAAAGTACATGTCAAGGTAGGACTAAGATCACATGCGTGACCGCTATTTTTCCACACTACTCAAAATAAAAAGGAAAATATCGAAATTGCCATAAAATGAAGGCTAAAATGTGAAAAACTTAAATACAACATATATGACCAACAGCTTCGTTTTACAGGAACTACACAAAAAGCAGCTTTTTTGTTTCGTTTTGTTTTTAAAAGCGGGGCTTCTTGGCGGGCCCGTCAAACTCCTCGCGGACCCTGCCAAAGCTGGGGTTATTGGGACCCATGCCCCTGGGACCGCCCTGGGGGAAGCGCTCATTACGCTGTGAGGGGGGGGTGATCAATTAGCCAAGAAGGCGGATTTGGTGAACGCGGGGGGGGG
>JAOEHI010002310.1:0-11791 GCA_025447815.1 Percopsis transmontana
GCCTTTTAAAGCTTTTTTTTATTTAAGAGAGAGAGAGAGAGAGAGAGAGAGAGAGAGAGAGAGAGAGAGAGAGAGAGGGAGATTAAAGCTCTGAAGAGAGGCGACAGCGGGCGAGCCAAAGTAGCGAAGTGAACCCTCCACACACGTCCTCTCCCGGGTTTATTTTTTGCCTCGTCGTCCCCGCTCCTTTTCCGCTCCTCTCCTCCACCTCCTCCCGCCCGCCGGCGTCCGTCCGTGCCGTGGGCCACCTGCGCGCCTTTTCGCATCGCATCTCTCATTTTCCCCTCTGTCCTCCTCCGCCGGTACCGCTTCACCTGGAACGGCTACCTTGAGACCGCCGGACACGGACAGCACTCGTGGGAAATATTCTCCATTTATCCGCCGGCGAGAGACTCTGAGCGTCCGCCTCCCGAAGCGAGCAGCCGTCCTCGAGCAGGAAACAAGGCACCGATCCGTCCGGCTGCCCTCCCTCTACTACGCAAACCTAACCGGGCATCCCCCCCACCCCCTTACCCTCCTTTTCCCCCAGCCTCGCCTCCCCTGCCCCCTCTACAGCCCCCACCTCCCCTCCCCGTGCCACTATTCCCTGCCTCAGTGCTAAGGATTCCAGCTACATGGGCAAGCGATTGGAACAGCAACCAATGTACCCACAGTACACCTACTATTATCCCCACTATCTGCAGACCAAGGTACGGACCCTCCACACACACCCAACTCACACGCGCACACACCACACACCACACACACACATATCTATCCACCATCTCCCGCTCTCTCCCATCTCATCTCATCTCATCCCATCTCATCTCTTACCTCTTACCCTCGACCCTCCATCTCAAACAGCCCATCCACCCCTCATCCCCGAGCGGAGATGGCATTTGACGGATGGCTGGTCTCGGCCGCGACGGTTTCATATAGCAGCCACCTTCGCAGGGGCTTGGATGTCTGTGTCAGCATGAGGACACTCTCGGAGCGCGTGCGGCTGGCCGAAAAGATCGGGGGGGGGATTTGAGGGTTTCATGTTATTGCAACCAACTGGACCGTTACTGGGAGCCGTCCAGCAACCTCCATTTGTCTCTGAGCAGCGACATGATGAGGTCCTTGTGGCCGAGGTCGGGGCTGGGCTGTGGAGTATGTTTTGTGTTTTCCTTTTTTTTACTTTATGGCGTGTTAAGTACAGCGGTCGGTTTTAGTTTTTTTTGGGTCTTTATTATTATTTATCTCCAAAATAGATGATCATTTAGGCCATGAAAGGTTTATGTGACTTTATCAATAGGGACTCAAACGTATTTGTTTGTCCAGTTTTGCATGAAAACACTGAATTTACTCCTTAAAAAGAAGAGAATTACCGGTTCCAACGCGACACATGCTTTTCTAGAGCATTAGCGGCGGTGGGCAGCTCTGTGTTTGCTCTAGCTGTACCATGCATCGTTGCCCCTGGCACAGAATCCCCGGGCCTGTGCCCTGCCACCTGCCAGGGCACAGGCCCGGCACACCACCCAGCCGTCCCCAGAGTGGGGGGCGGGTGGGGGATTAAAACCCAGGCCTTGTGAGTGTTCCACTGTTTCCCTACTGCGCGCTTCAACCTCATCTCCCCCACTGCTCGCTCGGCACGCTGAGCAACACACAGCCCTCGCGTACGCTGCCCTGACGCCAGTTGTCACCACAACGGTCCACTGATCCCTGAAGCATTGCCACGGTAACAAGCAGTTACACTGCTGTTATGGCACAAAACATCAACATATTACAAGGAGAAACACGGTGGATAATTGTCTTTCTATAATTGGCCCTTCAGCAAATTGTACCAATATCCGTCCAGTGAAAACAGCAGAAAGCCCGGGTTGTTACGACAACAATTGGTATTGGAGGTGTGTGGGGGGGTAGGTTAATAGCATGGCTAATACGTGAGGCTAGCAATGTGTCTCCCGTTGCAGTCTGCTGCCAGCAGGGAGAGCCTGTCCCCAGCCCCACCTGGCAGATTTACAGTCTAATACATTTGTGCTGCCGCCACGTCTCATGGCTGCTCATCACGGGGCCCTCTCAATCAGCGCATGCCCCCCCCCCCTCCGCTCTCCCACTGGCTCTTAGCTCTGTTTCAACAAGAGTCCTCCTCCCCTCCCCTCCCCTCCCCTCCCCACCCTTACTTAGCCCGCCCGATCTCGCCAAGGTCAGCGTAGATCCGATCTTGCCTCGGTCAGCGATTGATGTATCCTTGAGAGCCTCCGCTGAGGGCCCCTGTCATGCAAACTGTGTGGAGTGTTTGCGTGCGTGCGTGTGTGTGTGTGTCTTTCTGTGTGTGTATGCGTGTGTGTGTGTGTGTGTCTGTGTGTGTGTATATATATATTTAAAAACTAATTATATTTGAGGGAGAGAGAGATGGGGTGTGTTGATAGCCAGTGTGACAGAAAGAGGGCTGGGGAGAGCCAACCCACGCTCTCGTTAATGACCATGGATTGTTAGGTCAGAGGAGAGGAGAGGTCTTGGCCAACGTCTCGCTCGTGTCACACACACACGGTGCTCACGTAATGCCTTGCACCATTCTCACACACACACACACGCGCGCGCACGCACACAAGCGTGAATCTACAGTTAAACGGACTGCATAATCCACCCTTGAGTTACTGTAGATGTTTTTCCATCTACAGTAACTGAAGGTACAGTCCTATAGATCTCATAGCTGCATGCTTAAGGTATGGTGTCATTCTCCTGAGGTAATTTGTTGGGGGGGAGCATTACCCACGCCAAATTGTTGCCATTCCCCATTCACCTCCATTTTATGACACATACCTGAGATGTAGCGTTTTGGAGAACGTATTGGGAGTGTAGGAAACATCTGGGTGCGATTAGGATGAAAGGCTGTATTAAACAGAAGAGAGGAGTTTAGCGCTGTCTTCGCGGCACGGCACCGAGCGCTGCCAGGCCTCTTTGGGTCTGAGGATGCCGACGCATTTGCGTTAATATCCTAACATGACAGGCCTCTCCTTCGCTCTCCGGCGTCTGCCGGTCGGCCTGGATTAGTATGTGAAAGTCACCCAACAAGATGAAACAATAACATTTGGCCCTCTATTGATTAGTGCAGCGGGGCATAGCATGTGCTTCTCTTTAGCTGAATTATTGATTCCTCAAAGAGGATTTGTGTGCGCGCGTGTATGCATGTTGCATTTGTGCGTTTAGTTCCAGTGCGTCTCATGTGCTTCATAAAAGGCTTGTTTAAAGTCTATCTATCTCCCGGTTGATCAGTGCCTCGGCCAGCCCACTTCCTGTTTGTCACACACCAGAAATTCAATGTGCATTGCCTCCCGCAGTTGAGCGTTCATTCAATTTTAATGACAGGTAATAGACGAGCGCTACAAATTGGGAAATTACAGTGGAATGTTTTACAGCCCCCTCCCTTTGTACTCCCAACGCCCACCCCCCGCCATTCTGTGATAGTGTTTGGGGAGAAATATAAATTTCAGTGAAATGCTAGGCTAAGTGCCTGTTAGTCTTGGCGGGCACCTCGTCTGATTATCATAACTACCTACGCAGACAATGGCAGGGATTTTCAGGCCTGCGTTTTTTGTTATTGCACGCAGTACTCTCAAAGGGAATCGGCGGAGTACTGACAATTTACAGCCAATGACTCTATGCTGGCTCCCCGGTGACGTGTGGTTGGCGCAGGCTGTAACGTTCCCAGATACTGTTATACCCCCATGTGCTGCTATAGCACCGTCACCCTGCAATACCACTGACAGCCTTGGCCATTACACGGCTTCTGTCAAAGATCCCACACACACACACACACACATATACATCTACTTTCTTTACAAAAAAAAACAAAAAAAACACACAAACTTGCATGTTTGATCACATGGGGTGTGAGGGTTGTGACATGGCCTGTTAGGCATCTGCGTTACGGTCAGGCCTGTGCATACAGAACCTGAGAAGCCAAAAGGGGCAGATTGAGGTGGATTTAGCAGCTGCTAATGTCCCCGGCCTTAAGTAAACACCAGTCAATGGAGCCCATTGAGAGACTCTGCGCCTGTGTCTGCCCGTGCCATAGGCGCCATTTATACTCTCTCTAATTCTTTATAGTTGAAGGAAAGGACGGAGGGAGGGGTGAGGAAGACAGAGAACGAGAGAGAACTTTTAAGGGCTGTTAGCGGGAGGGAGCGGCCTCTTAAAAGCAAGGAAAAGGGTTTGGTTACATTACACGGGGTGATCCATTGTGCTGCAGAAATATCAACAGAGCCATCTAGATTTCAAGCTGAGAGAGAGAGAGAGAGAGAGAGAGAGAGAGAGAGAGAGCAACCGTACAGTCAGGCAACGCTAGTCAGAGCCAAAGTCCTTTCTGGGTTGAGCTTTCCGGCCTCTCTTAATCAAGTGCAGTGTGCAAGAGCCTGTTTCAAAATTCTCATATTCATATCAAATCAGGTTTTAATAGCGAATACGGCATTAAACTTAAGCTAGCAGAACTTAGCGCCCCCCCTCCTCCATCTCTCCCCAGCCCTCACGTCTCCTCTGTTGCGAATCCGCTTTGAAGAGTTCATCAAGGGCTTTCCGAGCTGGAAAGAAAATACGCCTATATTACATTTACTAAAGCCCGGCCTATTTTGAGATTGGTACGACATGTTCTTATTAGTGCTAAGGCCGGGGCAGTAGAACTTATTTCCGCCGTCATAATTCTTGATATGAGCTTCATGACCAACTGCCTGAAACAAAATACCGCCGCGGCCTTGTTATAAATCTTTACCATCACGCATTCCCTCTAACGCAGTTCAAGTTGGCAGGCCGTTTAAAGGAAATTTCTCTTGCACTCCTTGACATGAATGAATCTCCCATGGCACTTTTTAAGTCACCAATCAAATGAATCAAATCTCGCCCACACCTCTGGTATTATCAACCTACGTCTTCATATACAGCATCTACAATCCGCCACTGATATATTGGCTTGTACGTACCGCAGTATGAGGGCGTTCCCTAACGCTCCCATCTGTCAACTGAGAGCCGAGCCCCTATCTACACAGCCATACATTAAGGGTGTATGTGCATTACTGCCTCTCGCTGCCTCTTCTAAGGTGCGGAGCGAAGCGTGCTGACTGGTGTTCTGAACGCGCCCATCCACATCTCATTAAGCCTGCTCTGCCCGAGTGCCCCTTCAATGTTCAGGTCCATTTTGTTGAGGAGGGAAAATGAGATAGTGTGCTCTCTCGGTTTGTGTGTGTGTGTGTGTGTGTGTGTGTGTGTGTGTGTGTGTGTGTGTGTGTGTACACATCAGACCATACGGGTCGAAGGAGAGACCTATTAACTCAGCAGGTTTAGAAGCTTGTAGCATTATTACCATATACAGTATGCCACAATTACACAGCATGATTTATGACCAATTAGCGGATGCATTCAGTAATTATATCAATTATCTCACCTATTTTGTGTATTGCTACTTTCTAAACGTGTTTTTTCATCATTCTGTAATGGCCTATAGATTTTGTTTTCTACGTTATGCTTGTTATTTATTTCTCGTCTGTTTTCCTTTCTAATTTGTGTGTTTTGTCCTGTGCCAGGATAACATTGGATTCCTTGTTTTCAGGAGGTCAAACTTAGCTTTTATAGCTAAAAGTTCACCAATTTGATCCAGCCATGTTGTAACTCCTATAGTCAAGTGTTCTAGATCAAACCACCAATCTGCTAACACCACCGTTCGCCTCTACAAGAGTGTCAGAGATAACTGCCTCAAATGTAAATGTCTAGTTAGTATTTTATGACCCTCATCTACCATTCTTTTCCCACCATCTGGAGTTTCAGCTAGCCCAGCCCTTTTATTCACTAGGGAGGAATACGTATCTATGTGGCGAAATTTGAGTTTCAGCTCTATGTGTTTTATCCACAGGAGGCATATAGATTGGTGCATAATTTGCAAGTCACAGAGTTTAAAGTGTAGCCTACTGAACTTTTTTATTGCCCTGTATGTGGCAATCTGTGTCATAAATGGTGTCTGATAGAGTGATTTTTGTCGTTTTATGACATTTTTGTGCTTATTGCAGCATCAGCAAAGAAGCGATATAATAGAACAGACATTGATAGAAATAGTTAGAAAGAAATAGGAAAGGCATCCAACCTGGGTTGAGAGCTGCATGCAGTATCCTAAGCAACCTACAGTTGTATGTTTTTATACTGTACTAGCATGCTAAAAATTTTTCCCAGTTATTTTTCCCAGTCATTTTCCCAGTTATGTTTCCTGTCTGCTGGGAACTGTCCAGTTTTTGCCAGTCCCTTTAACTTTCTCTTTGTCTCCGGCAAGGGTATGGCCCTCTCCTTTCCACGGTCTGTTTTCTGTCTCCCTCCACTGTGTCTCTGAAGCTCCTGGAACATTCTCCAAAGTTCCTCTCTTCTCAGCTTTCCTTTTTCTCTGTTTTCCCTAAGCCTCCATTCATCTTTAAATTCCCCTACACCCCCCCCCCCCCTCCCACCACCACCAGTTATAGCATTCTCTCCCACCATCCCTCTTTCTTTTTTTCCACAGTCTTTCCTCTGTCACCCCTGCTCTCTCCTGGGCACGGTGTCCTGCCATCTGTGCAGTTTGGCACCATAGTTAGACCTCTTATAGAGACCTGTATTCTACATCCATCACCTATATTCATAACCTTTCCTACCATTCATACACTAGGACAGCACTATAATGGCTCGAAGTGGAAGGGGAACAAACCCATTTGTTGGTCAATGTAGTATAAGTTTAGGACCGCCTATAGTATGTTTCCAGCAAGCTACTGCGTATAAAAATAACTTCGCACCTTCTGTGTTACATTTTATATTGAAATATATTTTAATCTAAAACAGCATCTGAATACATTTTAATTAAAAACGCGGTTTACCACCTGGTTTTATCCCATTCACTCATCTTGAATTCTGGCGTTGCCATCTAAAGATATTAACTATATTTAAATAGAAAACAGAGCTTGTCAGTCTCAACACAGCACACTTTCATCACTTATTCCAAATGCAATACTTCAGAAAAGTGCTGCCAGCGTACACACACAATGACAATATTTTTTAAAATAGCGTCACTCTCCTTTTGCTAATGATAAGCAATAATTAATAATTATTGGAGGCGCATGCAACGTCTGCTAATGGCTTACCTCTAGTCTCTCAGTGCAAGCCGACTGCCTGCCCAGTTTATGAGGAACGCATAGCTGCACTTCAGAAGGAAGCTGATAGCATCTTGTTCGGCCATGTTCTAGGAGGGTACAGTGGAAAGGGGGCAGGATAGCCTAGCGGTCTGGGTGTTGGACTCCCAGCCAGAAGGTCATGGGTTCGAGCCCCAGAGGTGGCCTTCCTGCAAGCATCCTTGAGCAAGATGCACAAGAGGAACATACCTTGTCAGTCAGTCAGTCATTGAGAGGCATTTGTTGGCGTGCTGTTCAAGTTCAAATTTAGATTTGGGTCTCTGCGACGGATTTCTACAAAAATAAAAAATAAAAAGTGTCAGTTCACAACAACGAGAAAGGCTGGTGGTGTGTGTGTGTGTGTGTGTGTTTGTGGGGGTGTTAGGAGGAGGTGTAGCCGAGCTCAGTGGTGTTCAATCACTCAGCCCCAGCCCAGGGTAATTGCTCCTGCATTTTTAACGAGCGGCTGCCTGCCGCATGCACTTTTGAGGAGCAATGCAAGCCAAGCTTCCCAGCACGACTCCGGCCCCGCCGCAGAACCTCCTGCCTCACCTCACCGGCCTGGAGGGCGTCTTAGGGGGGGAGGCAGCGGACCCGTCTCATGAGTTCATACGGCAAACTGACAGATCACTGTCGCTGCCTCTGGGCCGCCGTACGTGATATTTACGCCGTTGCTAGCCCGCATTCCTAAGTCATTCAAAGCCGTTTTCTTTGAGTATGACAGGCTGCAAAGCACTTGGCACAGCGAATATTCCCATACTGGTTGTGATTTTTATAGAGAGAAGGGAGAGAGGCTACGCAGACATTATTTTGTATTACTCATCTGGTTTCAACTGGGATGAAGTTCCAGCCTGCGGTCTGCCCCAGAACCAGACATGTGTGTTATGGCAAACTGAGTGAGGCTAATAGCTGTGAGTTCATAATCAAAACACTGCTACGGTACAGCACGCACGAGAGTGTGTGAATACTCCCTGAAATGAATTGTTCCCCGGCCATGTTTGCGAAGGGGAATATTATTTTATTCGACAGTGTATTACGTCGTTGAAAAGGTAGGTTTTAGTTTCTTACGTGTGAAAAATGACACTTGGTTTAATTCACACTCAAGCAACAGTTTTTGTTTTTCACAGTTTGCCTAATCCTAGTTCAACAGAGAAAATCCTTCAGTGGCGTATGTCCCACTCTGGGGAATTTGTGTTTAATTTCCATGATGGCCATCACCTAGATATTAAGACATGGAAATGGATGGGGACTCCAACCACAGTCATGCAAATGGTAGAGTAGCCTCACCACCGCGACTCCTTTTCTGAGGCCCCTAGTTAGTGTACATCCAGCCTGCCTCGAACATTTATTCCGCACCGCTGCATTAGTAGTGGCAGTCTCGATGAAAATACAATGTCGCGCGTTGCTTGAAAAATGGGTCCAGAAAAAGACAATTCTGCCATGAATGAGGACAAGCAAATAGGCATGAGGGATTGAATAGCTGCCAGTTCCGTTGGACCCACTCCCCCCCCCAGCCTATTCACAATGAGCTCCTACACAAATACAGATATGTGCTCCAATTTAGCGTAGCGGATGAACCTTTCGTAGCCTTGTTGAGCAAGTGGGGATTATTCAGAGCAAACAGGCCTTTCTCCCAGCTCTATTTGAGTTAAATGACTCAAGCCGTCTCTCTTAGCTTCTGCCTGAACGCTTCTATTGGGCAGACCTTCCCTGTTGTTCTGGCCGCATCACACACGCGATGGGCCTATTAGTCAAGCCTGTGGAAAAACGCATAGGGGCGGCGGGTAGGCAGCGAGATCGGACACAAGCTCAGTCGGGAACCATGGTGGACGTCGGGAGAACAGACAGCCGACGGCGTTTCAGTGTCACGTCAGAGGAGAGCTTATTATTCTTCTCCGGTAATTAGCGGCACGTAAACAGCCGCAGGCGACGTAATAAATAAATAATTTTAAAAAGTGGCGTGTGTGTTTGCCGCGCAAGATGTCGGTTAATCACAGAGCTGGGTAGACACCCCCCCCCCACTCTCTAGTTTCCACCAGAATGCCTGAAACTGACAAGCCCGTTGGAGAGGTTTATGTTGAACACTGTTGTCCCCCCCCAAACCCCCCCCGCCCGTCGGTGCATTCAGCACTCAGGCGAACACTATCTCCTATCTACCCTTTTCCCCTTAAATTATTAAGGTCACCCACTTTAGTGAGAGACAGAAAGAGACAGAGAGAGAGAGAGTACGGAAGAAAATGCACTCTGTGCTTTCAAGAATTGTTGTTGCCTATAACAAGACACGCACACACCCTTACAGGCAACACATATTCTGGTATACAGTATATGCAAATACTAGTTTGGATTCTCTGTGCAGATGCTGAGTACTGATGTTTTGATCCGCCTGTATTTATGTCCTTGGGCTTAGAGGATGTCAGAAAACAGCAGCTTTAAAGCGGTCACTTACTCATTCACAGCCCGCCTACTCTTCTCATTAGCTTGTCTCCAGTGCCCTGGGAAAGAAATTCCATTATTTATTCCTAAGCCTCCCCAAAGAAAAAAACACCTGTATGCTTGTGTGACCGCCATATGCTGCGCTTCTGACATATTACCAGAAGTTTCACTATATAGTAAGATTTATAACAAGCTGTATACACAGAGATAGCGTACTGTATCCAGCGCTGTACTCTATTTACAGCTTTCCCAAGCTAACAATAGCAGCTATAGTTCCCACCAAATGCGAGGGACTTTTTCTCCATCGGGCAATTGACCGTCGTGGCACCTCGCCTCCAGTGTTTTCGGATGCTCTCGCACCTCTGTAACCGACAAAAAAAACAAGGGGTTGTTTCACTGTGTTGGAATTCAGCCGATAAAGCAATAACGCCTCGTAGGAGCAGCAGTCGGCGCCGTTCGGAGCAGATTCTGAATCCTCAGCAGTTTGGGCCCGCAATTAATCACTACACTGACAAACCCCCTCCTGCATTCCCCCGCGAACGGCGGGTAAACACTCGCACAATGGCGGTGCAAAACTTCCAGCGGCACCGGCCTCGGTGAAATCGTTAGAACGACTGTTGACGGCGGCTGACACTATCGTTCATGTTCGCTCTCTTTTCTCTCTGGCACTTCGGAAATGTTTAGGAACTCAGTGCCCCAGTTCTGTAGGCTGGTAAGATGGTGTGCTGATCTGTTTAGGTAGACGTAGCAGTTTTAAAGCGGGAGACCCCCCCCCACACACACACACACACACACACACACACACACACACAAAACCCCTCTCACAAACAAACGCACACACACTCCCCCTCTCCTCTGCCTCCCTGCCTTCTAGGGGCAAGGATGGCTCCACAGCTTCCAGGGGCTGCTGTGCCCAAGCATTAACTAGCATGCCACATCTGTTTTACCCATATGTGCCTCTCTGTACACGTGTGCGCACACAGGGGGTTGTCATGCGTATGCATGTTTTGTATATGTGTGTGTTCATCTGCATGACGTGAGCATCAGCTTGCTTGTATGTAAGCCTGCGTGTGTGCGCACACAGCGATTGGTGGATTGGAAAGCCCTCAAAGCCTGCTAGCTAGGTTTGTCTAGCAGGTCACCTGCAGCGTGGTGCTGTGTTGTTACCATAGCAATTGCTGCCAGCAGTGCGCGCTCATGTGCGGCAGGTCACACAAGGTTGCCGTAGAGATCGGCGCGGGAATGCTTCCTGGCCCAGACGCATCTATTTGGTTGAATACTTCACGATACACAATCCACTGGAGTTAGCACGCCAGCTAAAATAATCACATTAACCACAGCCTTCGACAGGAATTCAATGAGTAAGACTTTCTTATTTAAACACACAGCCATGCATGGGAATCGTGCCAAAAATCATGCATGTAACATTTAAAAAAATAGGGAAATCTATGCATATTATATTTAAAATAATAGATGACTAGATGAAAGGTAAGAATGCAACACAAATATTTAAAATCTTGAAGCATCCAGCTTCCTGGTCTACATACTAGAGTATCAACAGGTCCGCATGAACGTTAATAACCCCGACGCACACGTACAGTACACGCATTACCCACATTGTCATGCGTTGCATGCATGCATCACAAACCGAGAGGAAACATGAGCGGGTAGGACGTCTATCATGGAGGGGGGGGGCTTGACAGGAAGGGTGGGAGGCCAACCGAGTTCAGTGGGTTCTCTCTCTCTTACTCTCTCTGGATCTGTGTCTTTCTGTCGCCCAAGTCAACCTGGGCCGATCTTAATAATATATCTCATATAATTTATATTCCACCTTCTCTGTCTCATTGTCTCTTTCTCATGCACGCGCACACACACACACATTGATTTACTGTCCATGCACCCACACTCACCCTTGCGCACACTCAAAACACAATATGGTTAGACCGCCCCCCCGTCCTCCTTCACCACCACAAAAACACACACACATAGACACACACATAGACACACACAGGTCCCAGGGGAGCTGCTCTACTGGCCGGTGTGTGTGGAATTAGCTGGAATCTGCACAGAGGGTAACCTGATAGCCATTCACTGTGCCAAACACATGAGGTCACCCTGACTGGCTGATCCGATCCACTTTTATCCCTGCGGGGGGGGGGGGGGGGGGGGGGGGGGGGGGGGGGGGGGGGGGGGGGGGGGGGGGGGGGGGGGGGGGGGGG
>JAOEHI010002311.1:0-11790 GCA_025447815.1 Percopsis transmontana
TAAATATTAATTGTTTTGAGGAGCGAATGATACACTTTCCAGTAATGTTGTGCAAATTCATAGGTGAAGTAATTTAGTCTACTTAAGTCACTTTGGATAAAAGCGTCAGCTAAATGCTTAAATGTAAATGTAAAGTAAATCAGATACAGCTAACAGTTGGAATCTTTCAGTATGTTGTGTGTCTATTTTAGGGACCAAATTAATAGGCACAGTTTGAGATAGAATCCTGTACACCTTAAGACGCCTTACTGCACGTTCAACGTGAATGCAGACATTAGCAATGTGTCATGTCAGAGTGACCTGCTCATTTGTCAGCTGGCATTGCTTTCTTGTATGATCAAGTGTACGTTCCATTCTTCTTGCAAGACTCTAATTGTGAAGCCACGGTCCCCCTCACCTCATCTCCAGCACGCAAATGGTTGAGAAACCCTGAGTTTTGTCTTATGAACCTATCGCTACGTTTCCTACCTTAAGCCTCTGAAATTAACATACAGTAACAATTCCTGATGGAGCAATTGCTACCAGCTACTTTACAGTGTAATTGGCATAATAGTGACTCTAAGATTCCAGTCCAGATCCTTGACCTTCTGAAAAACACTTTCTGTGCAGTCAATTACACAAGTTGTGTTTGGGAAATTCTCCTGAAAAACCTGTGGCAAACCTGTGTTTCATGAGGCAGCCAAGGAATGAGATCCATGGTGTGCTCAGCAATCATCCAAAATGTCAGTGTTTTACTGACCTGACTGGGTGACCTTTTGAAGCGTCTTGCTAAGTTTAAGAGTTTCATTAGTGTCAACAGCATTTGGTCTACAACCGGTATTGATAATGATGCTGGGGGAAAACCTTGTAGGCAAGACACATGAGTGTTGAATTCTATGGTAATAGTGGAATCCCAGCATACAGCCGGCAGTCTGCAACATCTGCAACAGAAGCTATTGTAGTTTATCATTTTCGAGAAGCAATATGCAGGCATAAACAAGCTGGTAAGCTTGTCGACATACCTGTTCCAACATTTACATTAACATGTCTGCTATTGAGGCAACGTCTCTTTTCTGGTGGCCTCTTGTAACCCAGAAAGAGCGGTGGGTATGGGTTATTCTGCGTTGGCTTCTTATTGACAAATTTAAGCCAATTTCATTTAGCGTCCTCGTCTTTTGGGAGGCGATGGAAATGATACCATGGCTGGCAGGAACAGTCCGATTTGGTTTTGGGTTTATGCACTCCAGTTTAAGCAAATAATTATGTTTACCCTGGTTGTACTGTATGTACAACTATGAACAGCACATGTACCCGAGCTCCTTAATAATGACATCTTAACCAGACGGTCAATAAATAAATAAATATATTCCCATTATTAATCTGTTTCAACCGGTTTCAACATCTAGGCTAGCAACTTCAGCAAAATGTACCGCCTATGGTCACTTCCTGCGAATTCCGGAAGTTAAACCCATAATCGTTTCCCCAGTAACCACCCCAAGAAAATCGTGGATAGGAGGAAGTAGGCCAATTCATTGTGATATCGGTGTGCTTGTCCACTGGTGTAACAAAGGCTATATCAAGGTGCAATTTTTCTGTTGAGTCACATCTCTCTCTCTCTCTCACACACACAGACCTATTATTCCACAAGAATACAAAATAAGTTTACCATAACAATTTTGTCCCCAGTGTTCAGCACCATGGACAGTGCAGTAGCAGTTGGATTGTAGAATCGCATCAGTAAAAATCAGTAAACAATGGCAAAATGGGATCAGTTTTAACATTTTACCACCCTTTAACCTAACACCCCATGGGTAAGAGGTGTTTTGTGAAATCAAGTGGAATGGATTTGTATGACATTGTTGGATAAAGGGTATTATAGAAATCATATTGGAAGACTTAACACAAGACCACTGAATCACCTCTTAGAATATTAAGCACTTGCCGGTATTAAGGCTGCTAGCATTTATTTTATTTTTTACCTCAGGGTCATGTACTATGCCACAGCTGCTAAAACTACACCTCTACTGTAAATGAGCCCGTGAGCCAAAAAAAGAACTAGACCAATTATGTTTATATTAAAGCTACGTATGATCCATTTTATGGTCAAATATAAACTTTGATATTAGCTTTGTAATTGGTGTTCTTATACCTGGTGATTTGCAGATACAATATATATTTCCTAGGTATGGGTGCACTGGCACTGTTACACTTTTTTAAATAATTTATAATATATGGGGCTGGCAATCCCACATAGGCACAAATTCGTAGTCTCTGACCAGTGTTTCTAAACTCCAAGTTAAATTAATTATAATATTGACTTAACACATGCTGATTGCCTATCAGGAATATCTCAGTTCCAAAGATATACATCACCGGCACCCCATAGGGCTGTGTGTTGAACCCCCTTCTCTATGCCCTCTACACTCATGACTGTTCCCCCACCCATCCTACCAATACCATCGTCAAGTTTGCTGATAACACGGCTGTGTCTGGACTTACAGTATCTCAAGAGGAGACGCGACAGCAGGGATGAAGTCCGAAGACAGCGTGGTGTTCAGAGAACAATGTCGTCCTGAACTCCTCAAAAAGAAAATAACTTATAGTATAGTGCACACCCCAATCCACTATACTGAAGATCTCTCCTGGACTACCATCACCACGGCAGCAGTGAAGAAGGCACAGCAGCGACTCTACTTCCTGCAGGAGAAGCTACTGGTGTCCTACTGCTGCTGCTTCATGGAGAGCGTGCGACGTACGGTATCTCTACGTGGTATGCCAGCTGCTTGGCAGCCGACAGGAGAGCCCTTCAGAGGGTCATCAATACCTCCCAGAAGATAATTGGCTGCTCACTGCCTTCTTTGGAGGACTTATTCAGCTCTCGCTGCCTCAGTAGAGCAGCCAATGTACTGAAAGACCCATCCCACCCTGGACATCACCTGTTTGACCTGCTGCCCTCTGGTAGACGCTTCAGGTCCATCACATCACAGACAAACAGACAGATTCTACCCCTGTGCAATAAGAGAACTGAACATTGAACAACACTGATAATGACTGTTACATTTTCACCTTGGTATGTAGATATTCCCAACTGCACTACTTGTACAGGGGGCAAATGCAGTTCGGCAAAGGTGCCATATCTTATATCATAATGGTCGTGGGCTTACATGGCATGGCGGTGCACTGCAATCTGACATGATGATTGTCACAGCCTATTAAATAGCAGTTTGATATTTAATTATGGACACAGTATTCCTTGGAATTGGCACAGTGTCTAAAGCATTTTTGCATGTTGAATTTAACATTATACCGGCCTATAGTACCAGTCAAAAATTGGAAGTAAATGGGAAAGTGTGTCCAAACTTTTAACTGGTCCTCTATGTAAATCTAGGGTGTATATGTATAAACCATAATATTACATTACTTCCTTTGTTTTGAACATATTAGCTTCCTGTTGGAAGGAATGCCCTCTGTCACCATTCAGAAAATGAACATGCTTGTCACACGCTTAACATCAACAGTGCGTCATATGAATTGCAGCTGTTATTAAAGTTGACTGCAGTATAGATGATGAGACTTTCCTCTTCCACTAATTGTTTTCATGAGTTAGAAGTGTTTACTATACCCTCATTATTGCAATAGTGGGAACAGGCGTACTGATCTGAGTGGGTAAGTTTGTCTGGTTGTGTCTCCCTAGCAGATGGAGGTTGTCATATCACTTGCCCCCCCTTTTCTCTCTTTCACACTTTCTTACACAAACTATACATTTATTGTTCTTTTGCCTGGGCAGATGAGCACTACATGCTGTGTGTGTGTGTGTTTCAGTGCACAGCCATTTTAAAGCTCTCTTTAAAGCACATTTTTTTCCACTCGGTCTGCTGGTGGTTCCGGTTCGCTCTGACCCCCACCACAACAGGCAGGACAAAAACTTGGGGATTAGAGCACTGCTGTGTATCTGCTAAAGATGGATTCACCCTCTTGGAACAGGCAAATAGAGTAGATATGTGAAATAATAATATGGAAATGAAAACAAACTTGCAGAGCTTTTTGCATCACAAGCAACACTTGTCATTACTTGACATTATACACGTAGACCTTAGAGTATAAGTTAATGAAGCCATTTATTTGCCACTTCCAATCACAGACTAGAGATCAGTTATTTTGGTGCATCTAAACCCTGAAAAAAAAAAAGCAAAGCAATACTTATAAATGTGTTATAACTATAACTAAGTAAGATTTTCCCAATATACTGTTTATTATTTTCAACCCTATGGGTTTAAAGATATGTTATGTGAGTTATGTCAGTCTTACATAGTAGACCTTTAAGGTCCTCATCTTGTCTGCTCTCAAACATTTGACCCGGTGTCATCTTATTACATAAAATGCCTACCCTAAAATTAAACATGTTTAATTTTAAACATGTTTAAAAGTGTTGAGTCAATATAAACACAAAGCATAAAGGACTCCCTCACAAATTAAGACAGCCAACACTCTTAATTGAGTCAACAATATGCAAAATATACAGGTTATCAACACTGAACTGTAAAATGAAGTTGAATCTGCAGGAAGATTAACATTAACACTCTACAGATAATGATATCTCCTTATAATACACCTTATAAAACCCATTTTTCTTGCTCAAAAACACTGAATTGGCAAAAACAAGATTACTGTACTTCAATCAATAGACAGGAAAGTGAAATGTCTTTAAACGGAGGAATAACAATAATTAGTAATAATTCCAGTCAAAAAGTTTACTGGCAAGCTTAAAAGTTTTTGTAATGAAATATAGCCCATTAAGTAGTATTATGCTTCCAGTGGAGTCTGTGCAATGCATTCATTTTTTTATGCTTACAACTCAGGTTTTCCTTGTGTTTTTTTTAAATTTATTTATTGCAAAGTGCTGATGAAAATAAATACATTAAGGAAAGAAGTTGGTGCGGGTGCACGCGTGACCTTTCCCTTTCCCCTCAATTTAATTTACTGTATTGTTTTATAAGGTATGTTACACTGAATAAGGGCCACATATTGTTTATGTGGAGATCCACACCTTGGAAATTTAAGGGGAGGACAAGCAGTAACACATTTCTACTGTAAAGTTCAAGACAATCACTGGTAACAATTACTGGAAAAACTCTGGAAAAGGGAGTGTTGGAAAGTATAAATAGCGTAAAAACAAACTTCAAATTCACTATGACATCTACAAAGAGGTGTTTCACGCTTATAATAGTGACATATGTAAAGCAAGACAATCCTTCTTCTCTAGCATCATCAACAGAAATATAAATAATGCCCGCACACTATTTAACACAGTAGCAAAGTGAACAAACCCTTCCCCACAGATGCCTCCCGAACTGCTGTCAGCCAACAATGAAGTTGAATCTTTTCTTGAAGTGAAAAATTATCAGACAGGACATTACTTCTCAATTACAATTAGTCCACGATTAGTTCACCATCAATCGATGCCTTCATAGTCTGAAAGAATTTATTCAACTCCATAGCAGCAGATGTGCTTGAAATAGTGAATGTATCACTTCTATCTGGCACGTTTTATAAGTCTCTGCATACTGCAGTTGTTAATCCCCTGTTAAAAAATGTAATCTAGATGTTTCCATTCGTACTACTGAACCTACACCAAACCTACACTTCTTAGGAAAATTCATTGAGAAAGTATTTTTCAATCAACTGACACACTTTTTAACAATAAATGGCTATTTTGACAAGTTCCAATCAGGCTTTTGTACCAATCACAGCACTGAAACTGCTCTCAAAGGTTTTAAATGATAACCACCTAAATACTGATGCAGGTAAAACAACAATTCTAGTGCTGCTAGATCTTACTGCCGCCCAGTGTTAATATTGACACCGATATTTGGATTTAGTCTAGTCTTAGTCTTTTTTCAAGGTCTGAATAATAGTTATAGTCACATTTAGTCCTGTCAAATCAACAAAATCTCTTGTGCTCTCAATTCAATCATCTTATTTTCTCTCATTACATATTACATTGATAATAACCCTCAATGTGTTTTCAATACACTAGTGTTATAAATAGGAAGAATAACTATAGACTCATTAAATTTCTTATTTTAATCAATTTACTTTTTATTTGTTCGTTGCTTTATCCAATTTGTAAAGCGCTTTGAATTGCCACTGAATATGAAATGCACTATAAATAAAGCTGTATATATATATTGTTGAAATAAAAATATATACACACACACACACACACACACATATATATATATATATCTTAAGCATTTGAAATATTCAATACAAAAATAATAGAATAAATGGAATAATTAATATAAATATAAGATAGAAAGAGAGAGAGTCTGTTCACTTGTGTCTGAACAATACCCTTCAGAGATGATGGCGTGTGCACGGTTGTGTGTCTGTGTCACCATAAGCAGGGAGTGGATGAACCCCCTCTATTGATCCCCTGTCATCCAGGAGTGTGATACAAGACACTCCCCACGAGGCTCTGCCATGGAATCTACTGGATGCACTCGTTTTCTCCTCTCTCTGGCTTCCTCTCTCACACAGAAACACACACTCACAACAAGGCTACTGTATACTGTCAGCTTGCTGGACCTACTGGTGCTCAAATATTTTTGGGGCAATGTCATCTGTTGTCAGTTCAATGACAAGAAATGCATTATTGTCAATGACGATTGATGTCTCAACTCACCTTAAAGCTGCTATCCGGAACATTGTTTCTCAATAATAGCTTGTTTCTGGAATGCAATACCTTGTTTTAACATACGTATTGAATCTGTTGCCATATATATTCTCCACTTGCTTTCTCGATTTATCTCGTTGTCTGCCAGTGACTATTAAATTACATACATAACTACATAACTACATTTTGAAACCAAACATTGTGGACCAATATGGGCACATAATTCTATTTAAGTCTGCCTTTTCTCTAGTAGACCAACTACTTCTGGTTGACAACATTTTTCTGGGAATGTCGCACTCACCTCGACACCAGATATAGGCTTTAATGAACAGGCAGTGGGCTGAATCATTTTTGTATTACCTCAACTAGCCACAAATAGCAACCAAGCTGACATTTATTCATATGAAAAAGTTGAGATTGTTACTTTAACTTTAGAATATCTGTTTGACCTCGAGGGAAAGCAAAACATTTTTTTTTATTGTGCTGCATAATTCTAAAGGAGAGAATGTCTATAAAACACAGACTGTCCCAAAGACCTATACCAGAAGACAGATAGTTTGTGAAGATTAATGGTGGAAACTTTAGCTTAAAGAATAAAAATAGTTTACTTTACTAAAATGTTTCTTTTTCACTTGTGTTTTAACTTACTAGCATCTCTTTGATATACTACCCATTACTTGCACTTCTGAGTTATAAATAGTTATTCATAGAGAAGGAACATCTATAGCACTTTTCTGTAAAGGTGGCAAGGATGAGATTATGGTGCAGTTGGATGACAATGCAATAAAAATGTTTGTGTTTGGCACTACAAACTCAAGTTCTCCCAAGGTAAGACCTTGCTTATTTTGGTTTTCAAAAGATAAAACCAAGGAAAACGACCTAAACTATGGATTTTTAGAGCAGGGTAACCAAGATGATTGAATGATTCACATGACAATCTGGTGATTATATTTAAGCAGAATATATAAGTGATCAACTTTACTATTTTCAGCAACTTACAAAAACAAGTAAGCTAATACTTGAGTTGGTTCAGTCGAACCCATCCACACAGGAGTGTTAATTCGGTGTGTATCTGATCCACCAACCAGAATTTATTTTAGTGAGAAATCCTAATTTCTACAACGGTTCGCCACTAATCCGGTCTTCTCCCGCTTGCGCAACTAACCAACGGAGGCTGGTAACGCGAGGCGAAAAAAGTTTTTATGCAAATACAGTTTATCTTTATGGATTATATTTATGCAAAATTGCATAGGACTGGAGACTGTCGACATATGACACCTTTGATCATTATGACCACCTGCCTTATATTGTGTAGGTTCCCAGTTTTGGAGATACTGTCGTCTAGCCATCACAATTGGCTCTTGTTAAAGTCACTCAGATCTTTACACACATAAACTTTGAGGACAAAATGTTCACTTGTTGCCTAATATATCCCACCCACTGACAGGTGCCATGATAACGAGATTATCAGTGTTATTCACTTCACCTGTCAGTGGTCATAATGTTATGGCTGATCAGTGTATGCCATAAACTATTTCTTAAAGGGAGTTTGGCTGGAGAGTGCATGTGTGTTTGTATTGATTACTACCATTTTAGGCTACAATAATGTTTTTATAAATATAATTTCAAATATTAAATAACCATTCTGCTCATTTTCATTTCCCATCCTGATCCACCTAATTATATAGGGTACTGTTCATGATGTATTCTTGGTTTACATAGCATCCTCAAGATAACTAATCTAAATTAGTGAAGGTGGCTGTTTCTTGGTTAAAGCTAATCTAAGAGGTTAGGTGGTATATAAATGCAGGAAATGTGTTTTAAATTACAATTGACCCCCAGCCAATGATGTATCTTTCCAAGTTTGCTCCCCATTTAAAAACATAACCAGGTGCCCATGAGTGTAATGATATGTTTTTGTGCCGAATTAATACTGAATGTTAATTACATTAAAGCACTACTTATGTTAAACCTTTAAATGTGTAGCCTACCTTCCTTACCTTAACATTAAGTCATCCCACAAATGTTTGTAGTGAAACCTTTGTTCTCGGTAGGTGCACAACCATATAGGGAACCAGACTGCCCGGTAACAATATGGACAGCAATACAAATAATCTGACACGCTAAAAAAGTGTACTAAATGATGTTTGGAACAAGTTTTTCTTTTACTATTATTTACATTGCTATTAGATTATACAACTAGCATGACTACTGCAATGACTGATTTAAAGTTCCTGTCAAACACCTGTGTACATGGACTAGAAAGTGAATTTAGTATTTTACCCCTTAGTTGATTATCCTTTGCTGGGAAAACTCTAGGCGTATTGTATTTTAAGTTGCTGAACGAACATGCTGAAATAAACTGACTGCTTTATTTATCTTTCTTCTGATGTGGTTAACACACGCACATACACACACGACAGAAAACCACAAAGCACCGCACACATAAAGATTTGTCACATTTGACAAATCCATGCAACCTAATCACAACAATCCATCTGTGACTCCTCATAAGTTCCTTCATTGCAGGATTTGGATTTCATCTGAGGAAAAAAATCCATTTACAATATATAATACAAGATCAAATACAAAAATGACGCTATAATCGCTATATATATGTAGATCCCAAAACCTCTCGTTGTTTTATAATGATTCAGATGCTTTCAAGATTTAGGAGTTGGTTGACATGCTGGAGGAAATGTGTGTCTGACAGAAATGTATACATTTAATTGTATTTTTGTTACCACAAAAAGAATAGGTTTAAATACTGTATACCTACAGATTATCTAATTTCTACAAAAAGTTTAGAATTCACATTTGGGCTCCTTATGGGACTCTTTTAACCCCACAGTCATATTATCATTGTGTTGAATAGTAACGTAAAGTCTAAAAAATAATCAGAAAAAATATATTTCTAGTGAATCCCAAAATTAGCTATAAAGTCTGTATATAAGATAAGTAAAAATATCACAGAACAACCTTCTCGCATAAAGGAATGAAATAGAGATTAATTACCCAGGGCCAAACAAACCGTTCTCCTTGTGTAAATTAGCATGTTCACTATCATCATTCCCTATTCCACTTTTTATTGATCTTAATTCTTTTTAGCTTAAAACAGAAGCAGAGAAGTGCCATAGGTTAAACTGCCCGACTTTTTAAAACATATCAATTGAAATTTATCAGAGCACACTTTAGGACACTTTAGTCTCTCTTTTATATATCTCAATTTAGTCTGCAGAAGGACTCTAATGATGAAAGATTCTTTAGTAATGCGATGTCACCTCGGCAGTGCCTACCTGGAAACAGAGACTGTGGGAGCACAGCAAAGTCATTGCTATGGAAACAAGCGCGACACTGAGATAAAGAAGCCTGCGTGATGCATAACTTAAAGCGTAAACTATGCCACGGAGAAAACATGCAATGTTCTAATTGACCGGGCGATAATGCAGTTCCTAACAAACAACAATACCTAGTACCCTATTTCCCAGGTCATGGGGATGCAATTCATTTCTCCTCTGCCTAGGCAGTAAAAAAGGCTCAGTATCTAATGGCAACCACAGTCGCAGCATAAAAACAGTGAATAAGACCCTGAAGGTAGTGCAACCATCTGCCATCTGTATACCTTCTAGCTGTAGACTGGATGTCCACCACAGTTCACTCAAAACATAATGCATTTTTTCCCACTATAGATTCTGTTATGTAACCCGGAGATGTGAAAAGAAGTAAAGCTTGCTTCGAGAGTGAACTTGCAGTGAAAAACATTCTTGTAGTTATTAATAATATTACGTAACTAGACCAGATTACTTGAAAGACACACACAATCTCGGTGCCACTCAACAGAAACAGTCTGTTAACAGACTTTTTACGGAGTAGCTCTGTCCAATTATAGATTACAGATGTGTAGAATGTTTCATCAGGATCTGCATTAAAAATATTTATTTACATAATTTCATTTCATTAAAGGGACATGTTCCAACACATAAAAATCATTTGGTTTTGTTCTGCTCCAGCTAGGTTTATAAAAAGATCTTGTGAGGATTTGTTCCTGCAGTACCAGTCACATTGAAGTATCAGCTAGACAACTCCAAGCAGACTTTCATGTCTCCAATACTGAATTCAATTTCTAAAGTTGCTCCAGCCAGCTTTTGAGATACATGTCACCAGGGTAATGTCATTCCAAGTAATTTCATAAAGACGACTGCGGCCTTTTGACCTGAAAAACACTTTATTCTTGTTAGGAAATTGGAGCAATGAAATGCCAGGGTAACCAGCATTTATTCCATGATTGTTTGAGAATGTAACTGTAGTGCACCGTGTGGACAGTGAACACTGTGTGCTAGAACAGCCAATATCACACATGGTTGGCTCTGGGATTAGGATGGGAACCAGGATGACATGTCTGTGGATGGAGAGAGGAGGAGGAGTGCACAGGCTGTGGGGTAGCCGAAGACAACTAACTGTCTGCTTTCGCAAGGGAAAGCAAACAAAAGCAGTAGCATTAACATAGAGAGAACAATACAGAGTACGGTCTTAAACTCTAAATACCCGTGAGCCACTTACATCATTTTGTAAGGGGAGCTACTTAATGGATTATAAAATGAACTTTCAATAAGTTAAGTTAAGTAGAGGTCCACAATAGAGTTTGGAGGGCAACTTGTGGCCCCTCAGTGGAAAGAAACCGGTGTCATAGAGATACACTATTATACATGGTTAACATGAATTAGGCTATGGTGTTAATAGCGAAGGCTGATGTTTCACCGCAGATATGGCCAATTTTAAAGCGTGCAATATTATGGTCGTTTTTTAGTCATAGCTGTTAGCTACACCCGTTCTGATCTCACAGGCTGCTCACATTTAAGTCAATCAGTGGGACCAGAGGGACCCAGTAAAGCTAGTGTAAGAGCTTTGACACTGAAACTGAATCAGTGCAAATTCATGGTATTACTCTACAGGCTATACCAGTGGGATGGTTTATTTCATTTTGCCGCTGAGCAATAAAAAATGTCAACAGACGGATTTAAGACACACTGGCCATGAATTATTTTTCTCCATACAAGCTATTGTGACAACCTGCACCTCTCAGGTTGCACCACCCATTCATACGCTACGCCACCTGTGATCACGTACCCATTCAT
>JAOEHI010002312.1:0-11789 GCA_025447815.1 Percopsis transmontana
TATACATAAAAGTAGCTAGCTTTCTTAAAACGATGTGTCCCCTGTCACTGTCAGTGTTGAGAGCGGAAAAGGTGGACTTACTGTATATATAAACATATATATATTTGATATATCTGCCACACAATGGGTGGAAACTATTGGTCATCATAAATTATTGCCATGGATAAAATGTTAATTTAGGAAGACACATGCGTATAAAACATCCAGATTTTACAAGCTCTGCCTCTACGATTTTCATACCAGTCAGCCTACCTAGAGAAGAGTTTGAGCCTTAATGTGCTGTCTGCTTACTGTGGAGATCCCTGTATACATCCAAGTATTACAGAGTTATGAAAAGTTATGGACTCGGTTCAATGACACACCATAATATATTGTGGTTAAATACAGTAGTTCCTTCAAAAGGAGGGTTTTTATTTTCCATTGGGTTATTCTGCGTCTACCTGTGAGAGGTTCTTCCTTGTCCCCAAAGTTAAGACTTAAAATGGAAAGTGTGGAGGTGTGTGTGGTTTAGTGCTGTTTGTATGTAGTAAAAGGATGTCGGGAGGCGTGGTTCATGGGACTTGGGGATTGGGGGACAGGTGTGGGCAATCATTATTCACCTGTCACCACAGTAAAAGGAGGTCGGACCAGACCCGGGGAGACACGCTGGGGACATACAACTAGATTAGGTGGTCTGGCATTCAAAACGAACATTACTTGCATTGGTGCATGTTTGGATTATTGGGGCAACTTGGTGAATAAACGCACAATTGACACAGTCATCGTTACACCTCAGACCTGGTTTCCAGGTGAATAAGTCACCGAAAGAAAGCTGGATTTTAAGACCAATGCCTGACTATCGCTTCTATCAATGTCTTATCACTTTCTGTCTCTCCAGACACATTTCCCATGAGCATCGCTGCACCTTTCCAAATGAGTCGTGTTACGGTAAGTTTTGTGGCTAGGTGGAAGTGTGGTAGCAGAATAGAGTGACTATCCAGGGCCAGGTGGTCAGACTCTACCTGATTCAACTGCAAACACACATCTGTGGGAGTAACGTGGCAACCATTGGGCCAGAGGAATAGCTAACAGCAGCTAGACGCATCTGTCCATGCTGGTGGGTCCATGCCACTTGCCACAACAACCAACTGTGTTTCTAACTGGTGTTATGTTGCCTATCTTACCATTTTAATTTAAACTGAACCCTGGACGACTGCCTTGGCTAGTTTATCTGAGCCTACAAGCCAACCACCCCACCAAAACCCATGTTACTGTAGGTTAGACTGCACACATTATCTAATACATATCCACTTCTTATGTTTGTGCAACATGTATATAGACCTATAGAACGAAGTTGGCTAGGCAGCTGGGTAGGAACAAAAAGTGAACCATTGGGCTAGCAATAGCTATCATATCATTTGAATGACACTTCAATTTCCACTGTGTATGTGCTGTGTAGACAAGCTAGCCAGTGTGTCTTTAAATGTTGTTTCTTGACTGTGCCCATGTTTCATTTGCTTACAAGCATTCGATTTTGTACTCTCTACATGTGATTTTAGATTTGATGCGTGCACACAATTAACCCTCAAATGTGAGACTAAAACCTTTATTCTCACAATTTGGGTAATTGAACAATAGAATAATTTCCAAATAGCACTTCAAGGACGGAATCAAAAGAGGTCAGCGTTCAATGACAGCCTGCATCCCATCAGTTGTGATCCCTGAGCCAGAGAGTTGACAGTTAATTCCTACCACTGCCTAGGTGTTAAATGTCCTAGCATTCAGCCCAAGTGCTTTTTGATTGGTTCATTACTAATTTATGCACAATCCCGGAACCTCAAATCACACTTAATTACCACTGTGATTCCAACAGTGACCAATATTGATGTAATTAAATAATTATGAGTTTGCCACCGCAGCAACCTCTTGTCAGCTGCAAGGAGAGCGGTGAACAAGATGATGTTGAAATATAAATGAAAAAAAGGCAAATTAGTTTGACAAAAGCAGCGAGGGCAGAGACAAAGAGGTAGAGAAAGCCAGAACCGATAAACTCTGTGTGCGTACAAGTGTGTACAAGTGTGGTTATTTCCCGCTGAGTGTGAGGAGAATATCAGACTAGTGATTAGTCTAAATGAAGAACGTCAGATAATGTTCTTTTATGATCAATGGAGGACACTTCCTAATGTCTCAGCAGAATACATTAGCTGCTGCAGCTGCTGATGGTAGTGTATGTTTGTGTTGTGTGGCAGGCGCGAGCAAAGTTATTTATCTGCCATGTACAGGAAAGGACTAATGGGATGAAAAGAAAAAGACAGACATGTGGGCAATGGATGTACTGGGTGATTTAATAGCCCCCAGTACATTGCACAGAATCCAAGTATCAATAGTTAGTGCTGAATTGAAAAAAGTGCTTATGAGCAGATAAAATGACCACCACCACTGGCTTACAGCAAGGGACCCTGCTGGCTTGTGGGAGATAAGAGAGACTGCAACAGCCAGTTACCTGATGTATCACCTAATCTATTCCGCAGAAGATGAAAGAGAACAGCCCGTTAGCAGCTACTTACTGGGCCTCTGTGATGTGTGTGCGTCTCTGTGTGCGAGTACATTTGTGTTTATGCCAGAGAGCGAGCGAGCCCGTGTGCGTAAGTAAGTGTGTGCATTGCTTTCTGACGGTCTAAAGAAGTGTGGGGTCAAAGGTCATGTCAGCTCAAGTCGGCTGTCACTTCCTTTAGAAAATCCCTCACAGGTCTTTCAACTGCTGTTGGAACATTAGCAGTGTAGCTTTCTAGAAACAATGATGCAACAATTTGAGGGGAAATAAATATATTTCTTATTTCTTATGCGCATGAAATGTCACGGTTACATACATGTTAAATGATAAGACTAATACATAATAACCCATGGACACATTTTTGGCAATGTACAGTAGCACCATTGTTGAAACTAAATCAAATTGGTTAGATAAACATGACTAAATTGGTAAAGTGGTTTTGTATCGGTAATCGCTGAAAAGGTCAATATTTGAAGGTTTTAGAGGTGATCCAATCGAAACACACCACACAAACCGAACTCAGCTTATGTTGATAATTTAATTCAACAAGTTTGTCTATAGGGGCTTGAATGCAACATAAAACTTCCATTTGACATCCATCCACATCACATATCAATATCTATATTTCCCATATATTTCAATTAAATGTTTCTTATAGTGCATCTTAATAAAAAAAACTGTATAGTACAGTATAGTAAGTGATACATGTGCACTTGCGAAATGTCATTCTGCATCCGCAACATTCTGTTGAACAAATCATTACTTTATTCCTCAAAAGGGATGACATGTTGTGAAGAGAGTTTCAACTTTATAACTTTTTCTACACATCGATGTGTTACTGCACTTTAAAGAAAGAAGTATAAAGTTCTGTCTTTTAGTACTTACTTCGCGAGAAGAAAGATTTAGTTTACACTTTCAGTCTCCCCTAACTTTAGATTGGGTTTAAAGAAAGAAAACACAAAGTAAATTAACTATATATTCTGTATAAACTATATTTATTTTTTATGAATTAACTGGTAACTATTGTCCCTTGAATACAATTACAACTCCAAACCTCTCTTAAACAACACCAAAATCACGTTCAAATCACCACCATCAAGAGTGCCAGTATCAAAACTCAAGGGACTAAGGAACAATAATATTGGCCCAAACAAGCAGGTGAAAAAACAAATTGGTAAAAAATAATGACCTGAGGCTACGCATTTTACTATTATGCAATTTATAGCAGGCAACGAAGAGACTCATTAAAACAGCTGCTTCACATTGCTGGTAAATTAAAATATTGGAATGATTCTGTAACACATCTTCTAATAAGTGCCATCAAAACATTCTAAATAAAAAATGCATTGTTTGTGTACACGTGTGTGTGTGTGTGTGTGTGTGTGTGTGTGTGTGTGTGTGTGTGTGTGTGTATAGCACTTGAAATAAGTATCATTAGGTGTATATTTGTTTGTGTGAGCATGTGTGTGTAATTACACTTGTAGACAACAGTATAGCTATAGGGAGTTACATTTGCCATCATCTCCAATTTCACCTCAAATATAAGGGAAAAAACCCTTCCCTCCCTGAAAGTGTATTACTAGGGAAATTATGGAAAAAAACAACCATTACAGCCCAAAATGAAAGATACGGGAGTAAAGAACGCCTGCAAGAATATAGGGCAAGGGGAGGAGGAATACATGCAGAGATGGAAGAAGGGAGAGAGAGAGAGGGAGGGGAAAGCGGACTGGGTGAGAGATTCAATACGTTGGTGACCATTGTGGATGAACCTGGTTCGAGTTTAAAATGCTGAAGCGTGCTCTGTCGCTGAAAACTCTCTTCCAACTGTCACATCCATCCATGTCCAACTAAATCAGCACAAGTGGATAAAATACATAAACCATTTTCTTTACGATGCTAAGCCATTATGCCTAGCCATATGATACAGACCATGCTATAGAATTAAAGGAGGAAGGAAACACGGGAGGAAGGAAGGAAGGATGGAAGGATAGAAGGAAGGAAAGATCACAGAATGCAGAAGACAGTGAGCCAGTGTTAGTAAAAGCAAACATGTTCCAAGAGCCTTCGCTTTTTCTTGTCCTCTATTAAAAAAAGACCGGGGGGCGAAGGCATGACACCCTGGCCTCCATCTAACTCTCTCTTTTCTTATCCTCTAGTATGGCTGTTAAAAGTAATTTACAGCAACGTATGTGGCAAGGCATCAAAAGTGCATTTAGCTGATAAAGATGTCATCGCTAAGAGAAATGTGGTGCCTGGAGCACGGCTAGGACACTAAATTCTCTCTCTCTTACACAGAGATGCATTTTGGTGACCCCCCAATGTACCGTACTAAATATAAAATTTTCTATGGTACATTTACGGATGCATCCTTACATATACCATGAACCATCATGCCCCTCCCCCAGATGTGTTGACCTATGACCTGTGGTGGTCAGCTATGAACTACAGTAGAAGACAATACTTTGGGAACCGCCAGATGCTTGTGGTGGTGTCGCATTGGAATTTGTTTTCGCTAAGCTACAGTAGCCTTATTTATGTCGGCTAAATCGGCTAATCGGCTGCACTGTCTCTGTCAGGGTGTCTAACAGCAGACATGGGGACTCGAGTCACACTTAAGTAGCACACACAGTGACTTGAGACTTGACTTGAGACTCGTCTTGAAAAGACTTGAGACTCGTGGACAATCTTTATTTTATTTCTAGAATTAACATTAAGGAAATGTCTAACGAGCTGAATGTCTCAGACAAGAGGTATGCAAGTATCCAGCCAGGGCCATCCCAGAGAGAAGGCCATTACAGAATCCATACAGGACCTCGTAATTTATTGCAACCTGCCGGTCTATATTGTAGCTGTATGTTCATGCTCCAAGGCAAAATACAGTTAAAGTACAACGTTAAAGGAAAGCTTTCATTGTGTGTGTTTTTCATATTGCATTGCAATAGCCTGTTTAAAGTGATCATATACAGTACCAAACAACTAATCAATGCTGATATGGTATGCTAATAGATAAAGGACTGATTATACAGTACATGTGTAACCCGTGGTGATAAATACACATGCACTAAAGCATCAGCTGTGTGTGACAAACTTGGCCCCCCTTTTGTCAATTCGAAAAGGCTTTTACCAATATAAAGATAGGAAAACACAGAATCAACTCGCATTAACATTCCAAGTCAAGATGCACCAAACATTACATTAACAGGCAATGCTGTAGTGTTACCATAGCAACCATACCAGCTAAACTCAACTTATATAGCTAAACTGGTGTTAATGGGACTATTGAGGATTTCGACCTACGTCACTGTTCCCATAACAACTTGACTCCCAATAGTGACACCTGTGGTTAAACATGATCTTTCTTTATGGAGTCTTTTAACAACTTGGATGTCTCAAGCAAGACAAGATAACAACAGAAACTCAATGAGGCTGGTATACTTGATTCATACTCGTCATCTTTTCCTCTGCAGCATTGCAATGTTGGTGACATTCCCGACCTCAAGTATTACGGAAGCATGAACGTTTTATTTTAATGTAAATAACCTCCCTACTCGGTTTAGATTTTTTTGACAGGTGTTACCGTTTATGACAAGAAATGTCTGAGAGAAATTTGGTATTTATCAATTGCTGATTTGGAACATTAAACCACCATAATGGACGTTCATATAATTGTACACCTGTGGTGTTCCCGGTCAAAAATTACTGGTCATTAGAAATGAATGGGTTAGACTACAATTAGTGTATAAAATTGAGTTCAAGCATATGCCCATTCATCAGATAACACACTCTCCCAGACCCCCACATGCATGTGTGTTTGAGTTACTCACACACACACACACACACACACACACATACACACAGACAAACCTCACTCCCCTTCTTGGCTTCCATGGCAAGTCCCACGGGAACCATTCCCCAATATAATCTTTTCCATTTCGGATTTCATATGTGGTCCAAATCCGTTACAGGTCAGATTTGAAAAAAATGCGATTTCAGTCTGGACAGTCAAAAAAATCAGATCTGGCAGTAAATCGGAATTTAGCATTAAGGCCTCCAGAACAACAGGGTAGACAAAGGAACCACTAAGGATAGTATATAGCAAATACTCTTGGTGAATTGAATTGAGACTTGACTTGGATTCTAGCTCAAAGACTTGAGTCTTCACTTGGACTTGGAAAAAATCACATGTGAGCATTTCTGTCTAGCAGAAGAACAATCTCTTACATTCTTTTTTCATCATACTTTTGTCCAAAAAGGCTCCTGGCTGACGCATCGTTTCTATTTCGGATGCGACGCACTAGCCAGTCCCAGGATAGGACAAGGGGTCAGGATGGCCTAGTGGTGTGGGTGTTTGACTCCCAGCCAGACAGTCATAGGTACGAGCCCCGGAGTTGGCCTGTAAGCATCCTTAAGCAAGACACCTGACCCCTATTTAGTCATTGTAAATCACTTAGGATAAAAGCATCCCCTAAATGTAGTCCCATACCCACCTGCACTTTCAGCTACTTGTTTCTGCTGTGTGGTTGGATGCATCATACTGGGACAGCTGGATGCAGCATGTGTGGGCACATTAACTACAACCGACAGACTGTTCTTCTCTATTTCATCTCTCTCTGCCCTATCCCTTCTCCACTGCACCACTCTTTCCTCAGATTTACAGTATTGCCCTCGGCCTCTTCCCAGTGAAAACGAACCCCTCTCTCTCTCTCTCTCTCTCTCTCTGCCAGACAGCGATGAGGGGAATGCGCTGTTCAGCTAATGGGTTCATTTTTCAATCTCTCCCTCCTTCCTCTCTGTAGTGTCAGGATGTGAGCAGGGCCTGGAAGTAGATATTCTCCTCCTTGATAGAGATTTAAAGTATTCTGGTGGTTAACAAGAACATAATAATAATATTTATGTATATAGTGCCTTTCTTAAAGATTGATTACAAAGTGCCTCACAGAATAAAAGACAGGATGTAAACAAAATGCACCATCAAAATGTATATGTAATCAGATAAAAGAGGCGTAAAGCAATAAAAAGAACTTACCATGAACTATATAGTATAAAACTCAAATCTACAAAAAGATAAGTTACATCAACCTACCAACTACTTATTTAAAAAAACACAGTGATTTAGCAAGATAAGACATATGGTGATATAAGTTAAGATATGATTGCTAAAGAAGACTACGCCAAAAGTTACAGACATGAAATTACGTACATAAAGTAGCTTTTCCTATATTGCAAAAAGCATTTGAGAAAAATCTTGCATGCTGTTGACATTTTATTAGATTCCAAACGGAGGGAATTCAAAGCAAGAGAAAGAGGGAGTATGACATGAAACAATAACATCTTGACATTTAGAAAAAAGTTATTCTCATGAAGTAGAAAATGTATTAACCTGTAAATACACAATAACCTGATGTGGAAATAAGATAAAAGTAAACAATGAATCCTATATCAGCCTTCTTTCCACATCAGGACCTTCTGGTGAAAGCCAAAACATTAAAAAAAAAACATAAACATAAAAATAAATCCAATTACAGTTTAAACCTGTTTTCTATTCGGCATATAATCATTATTACGGTATGATAAACAATGATAAACCTATATTTATTTTACCCTGTTTAATCTTTCAGAAATGAAACAAAGATGAAGATCAAATTAAAAATTACACAAAACGTACTTAAATATTTAACTTAAATGTTAACTATTAACTGTACTGTATTAGCCGCCAGTTTATGAAGCCTTTTAGATGTATTTGATAAACAGCTGAACCAAAACTCCAAGGCATATTTAAAGAAACCCAAGATGTTGAGTATTGAGAAAGTGAATGCTTACAGGTACACAAATGTCAGTGTGCATCAGATTCTAAGCAAAGGGTTTACATGAAATCGGAAGAGACCGGATGCCTGAATAGGCAGATGAAATGCTTTATCTGAAGGTGCCAGTGAGCTACATAACAATAAAAGGAATAGAAGAGAGAAATGGAGACAGGCACCTTTTTGTGGTGTCAACATCATTTGGAAAAGTGATAGAAATCCCAGCCTGCCTCGCCTGCTTATCTTAATAGTCTGCGATGTTGCTTCTACTTTGACAGTGCCGCAAGAATCTCCCACTTTGTGTGTGTGTGTGCGGGTTTGTGCCGGATGTAATAGCATGAGCATTTGTGTGCCCAAAAAATCCCAAAAAGAGTGCTTGCATGTGTGCAAACAGATAAGGCTTTGAGCGAGTCAGATATTTCCGAAATCTAACGCCGTCTTGATGCACTTCGCCTGATCAAAGAATATGGGGCTTCTTTCAATACCTTCGACAAGTGAACACATTTGGATGTTTGCCTCTCTCTCTCTATCTTACCCCCCCTCTCCCTCTCCCTCTCTCTCCTCTCTGTTTCTTTCTGCCTGGAGGGACAGGAACATGTTGGTTATCAGAGAAACCCTGCACATTGGAGAAGCCTTTTAACAAGGTATAGCAAAGCTGAGCTGCTTTGGAATGCAGAGCGGGATGGGTTACTGGCTGCATTGCTGATTCACGCTGCATTAGAGGGAATGGTGAATTCACTGAACAGGGAATGTCAGTGTTAAATAATATTTACATTATTATTTATTTCACGACAGATAAGTAAACGGCAATCTACAAGTTCGCATTTTACTGTCTGCACAATGAAGGGAAATGCGGATATGTTAGGCTATGATACACAAAATAGCTAGCTAGCGTTCAGGAATCATTTGTTTCTTGGCAACTTGGCACATTTTGCTATGGAATCCGGAAGGTATACATTTTGAATAACGACAAAATGCAAATTCCTTGATAAATAAATTGCATTGCTAATAGAACCCTTGTATAAAAGCAATATCACACTTGACTCGAGGTCAAGCTGTGGCCAATATCGGCACAGCGCTCCTTCTCTTGGGATATTGCTTTATTATCTGTAGGCCTACAGCAAGCCTGTTCCGCATGCGTCACTTCTTCACACACACACACACACACACAGTTGGGTTGTGCCACCGGCCATGCTGTAATCTCCCAGCTTGTGTGGTTGTGTGCCTTGGTACGATGGCGTGGACCTCAGGCCGGTGGTGGTGGTTGGGTTGTCGCGGCGCTGGAGCAGGAACATGGCATTCCGCTGCTGTTGGGGCTGGCGAGCTACGCTATGTGGGCCAGGCCAGGAGCTGCTGCTGTGTCCCCTTTTGTTCCAACAGAAGGGGTTATTGACACCTTGACACCTACCACTCTCTCTCTTTACCAGGACACCCCACATCTAATGCCAACTTGACTGATGACATCCAACTTGTGGCACTGCAACAACCTTTTGCTTCTGAACTCCTTTTTTAAGAGAAACTAGTTTTGTATACAGTATAGTGTGTGTATATATATATATATATATATTGTGTCTACCATGCTACATGTTATATGGACTTCACACCCCCATAGAGTATGACTATGACTAGGGAGTATGATGTTTATGACCAAAACTGTTTTGTATCGATCAAAACACAAACCATTTGTGTGGTGAGCAAATATTGGCAGTCTAAAATATAGAATCTCACCTCTGCCATCACATTGCATGACAAAGTTTTTTCATATTTAATTTTGAGAAACTGATCTATTAGACACACTGTAGGTCGTGATGTCATTATTCAATTACAAAGCAATGTACATCCTGTAACAGCCCCGTAAATCTTGGCAGATTAAGTTAATTCACTGTCTTCAGACTCTCTATGCTACTCTTTTGAAAAGTGCAAAAATGGGCAGAAAAAAACGAGACCTTGAACCATGAAGGTGCCGGTCAAGTTTTCAGTTCATAAATCATGCAGTGCTATAAGGCACAGGTGTAGCTTTTATTCTGCCCTGATTAATTAATTTATCATAAACCAAATGCCTTTTATAAGCAACTGCAAAGAATGACAAGAGACAAAGGAAAATGGAGGAAGATGAGAAGAGTGATGCGGTAGAAAGAAAACACGTGTGGAAGTGAGAGAAGAGAGTGGAAGAAAAGCTAGCAATAGCCTGATAGAGGTGAAGTCTAATTAGTTACAATTACGTCATTTTAGCAGACGCTTTTATCCAAAGCGACTTACAATTAAATGATGCTATTATATGGAGCAGGAAGGAGTTAGGCATCTTGCTCAAGAATACTTACAGGTAGACCACCTCTGGGCTCGAACCCACGACTTTCTGGCTGGGAGACCAACACCTAGACCAATAGACTATCCTGCCCCCTATTAGTTCTGGTGTCAGCAAGATGGTAGAAAGGCAAGGTCTTTTTCCAGTGTGTAGAATATTGGCTGTTATTCTGAGATGGATTACCCAACAATAAAACAATAACACTGTATTAAGACTGTATAGAATATGCTTGTGCTGGAAGAAGACTTTGTTTTGTTGATATATTTAGAGTGTAGCAGTATATACTTAGAGTTAGAGAGGGTTTTCTCGACCTTGTTTGTTTCCATTATAATCTATGGAGTTTTAACGGCACTCAACAGAACTCTAAACCTATAGTCGTTTGATTAGAGTTTGGTCACAAACTGTCAAAACTGTCTGGCATTCCTCCTTGTTAATAACACCTTTTAAGGAACTATACTCCATCACACCTCTTAATAACACCTTTTAAGGAACTATACTCCATCCCACACATTAGAAGCTGAGAAATTTGCCAGAATGTGGAGATCTTTCTCAATGACTTCCATTCATTCGGGCAGTGATCTTTAGCACTTACTGTATGCATTGGTGTCCACACTCAACTCTCAGCAGACTTCTTAACATCTTAAAAATGACTCTGCCTCTCTCCCCTTCATCTACCCTGAATTTAACAGGTGAACACCACTGGATCTATGCTCTCACTCACAGTACTGTAGCCTCACCTGATCAGTCTATTACACAGAACGAGAAAGCATATCTTTTTTGTTTACTGGGGGTAATTTATCTGGACACTAGAGGTTGCTTTAAAATTAATTCAAGAAAGTAGCGATAACACCTTGTGCAGTACTGGCCTGCGGTGCTAGGGCTGTGATGCAACTGACAAGGTATCGCGGCACAGCAAATGTCTTGGCAAGACTGAAATATAAAGTAGCAGAGAAAGAACAACACAATTTATCAGACAATGACAAGTTGCCATGTAATCAATGCCAGTGCGTAGACAGCTCCTTGTGCAACTCTGTGTGAAAATGTTACACTAAATGTTAAAGAGAATGAGCAATTGTGTTGCAGCCGTGTGTGTGTGTGTGCGTGTGTATGTGCGAAAGTGTGTCTCTCATCAGCTCCGCACCTGGGGAAC
>JAOEHI010002314.1:0-11787 GCA_025447815.1 Percopsis transmontana
TATATTTTTATATGTTTGTTTTTATATATATATATATGTATGTGTATGTGTATATATATGTATGTGTGTGTATATGTATATATGTATATATATATAAAAATACAGTATATAAAATATGGCAAGCTAAACAGGAATTATTGAATGATCTATGATATTTATGCTTTTTAAAGTTCTCATGGTGACATGGAAATTTTGCCAACTCTAAACATCAAAACATGACTGGACCCCAAAAGTTGACCAAAGATATCTGCCTGTCCTCAAATCACAGTTCAATGTATTAAATATCATCATCCCATAGCCTAAGAACGAGTTCTTCCTATCTATCTTTCTCTCAAATATATAATCAATGTACAAACAACTTTTGTTACCTGTATATCAAATATTGTATAAATTCATTCAAAATTCATTCTACATATCAGACTTTGGCGTGTGTGTGTGTATGTGTGTGTATATATATATATATATATATATATATATATAATCTATCTCAGAGTCCATTCAATATAAATAAGAGTTCATTCAATAATTCCTGTTTGGCTTGCCATATATGTATATATAATATAATTTTTCAATGGTGGTCTGAAGTCTGAAGACACAATTCTCAAGTCAATCACTTTGAACTTAAATACATGAATTTTATTCAAATTTGCATCACATGACGTACAGTACATTTACAAAGTCCAAGTTAAGCCTTAAGTCTGAAGTATTTGTCAAGTGAGTATCAAGTAAGTATCGAGTGAGTTTAGTCCCCAACTCTGTCACTTTTAAGTAGGCTTTTGCACCGCTTTATCCACAAATGAGTGTGGGGGGGTGGTGGGCACTGGTTAGTTGCAGGAAGTTAGTTAGTGCAGGAAAACCCTCAGGAAGTCGTCGTAGCGGATCCTCCCCACGGCGCTAGCGTCAAGATACAAACTGATGTGGAAGAACTCTTCCTCTGACAGGCTCACGTTGAAATGCTGCAGCACCTGCAAGGCACACATAGCCGTCCGTGTGTGTGTATGAGACCTTAATCTTAACTCAATAAGTAACACTGATTGCCAAGCTTTGAAGTGTGTTTGTGGGTGGGTAATATTGTATGCATCACACCTCAAGGAGGCATGTCTTATTGCTCCCTGTCCATCATTACATTTTGATAGAGAACTCATTGGCTAAATCTATTCCTGAATAAATTGTACCTTCCTGAACTCTTGTGTGGAGATGCTTCCGGTTCGGTTGCTGTCAAATGTGAGGAAACGGCGTCTGAGGGGGCGCCAAGAGAGCTGAACTGCCTCGTACATCCTCAGCATGGCCTCTACACATGATCTACTCAGGACGCCTTTAGAAGCCTGAAGCGCAGCCGGTACACCGCAAGGAATGCGATCAAGGCCGCAGGGGGAACCAGACCACACCGTATGAACCCACCGCGGGCAGGATCACAGCAGAATGTGAAACAGTGTTACAAAGAAAGCAACAAATAGAGGTTAGAATCCCTGTAGCTCTTTTAATACTTCACTGGTCTAACAAACTTTGACTCAGAACAGTTGAGCTTTACAGTATGTTTGGTCTTCATCGTGTATTACCGGAGGTGTTTTTATTCTGTAAATTCTTGCGGAGAGACACCAAACCTCATCCTAAAATGCCGGGGGTCTCTCCAACATTACACAGATGGTTGCTTGTGGTGAGACAATACAGGATTTTGTGTTTCCACAGCCGGTTTTGGAAGGTTGTTGCTAGCGGGTTGCCAGATTAGGCCCTCACCCACACGCACCAGTAGTGCTTGGGGCTCGGCTTAGTCACCCAGTGGGGGTCCTTTTTAGAACGTGCCCACCCGTGTGTCATTGTTCAAACCTTTTTAGATGCGTCCCCATGCCAAAAAAAACAAAAACGCACCGTGAAAGCAACCAAAACGCACAGATTTTGCTTGTCAGGGGAAAGTGATATTTTGTGAGCCTGAGGGTGGGAGGTCCCCGCTGAGTTAACACAATCTGGCAACCCTCCGTTGCCCATCACCGCCCCCTCGTATTACAGCATGCACCCCCCTCGCACCCATAACCTGCTAGCAGCCAATAAACTACAAAAGACAAGAGGATAAAGGATGGAAGCGAGAAGGAATTTTTAAGAGTAACAAAAACAATGACTCAATGTTACAGGATATGATGTATGCCCTTGTGCCAATGGTCAAGGTGAATGAGTCCAATTCACACCTGCCAAGGCTATGCTTACATGGACTTGATCCAACTCATCTGCTACCTATATGTTTGTTTCCAGGGTTGTGTCAAGCAGGCAAATGCTTCATTGAATAAGGCTACAACACCACAAGGAGACCTAAAAGTAAATACCAGCAGGCTTGACCTACATCCCCTCCCCTCCTTACCGGTTTACACACTTAAAACCTGGTGCACCTTTTTTACTGAAACAAAAACCTGACAAATATACAGGTTGGTTATTTTTACCATCGACGTGTGCAGGGGGAGTTTACGGCGCTCCAACACCCGGCTGGTCTGTGGAGGTTTGAAGTTGAGCAGGAAGTGACGCAGGAAGTTGTGATACGACACTCGTCCGTTTGCTGTGATGTCATACCCCTGCGACAGGTGCTCCAACTCCTCCCGCATCACATTGATGTTGAGCGACCGGAGGACGTCTGTGAGAAGCACATGCTAGCCTAATAAATGTGTGTGTGTGTGTGTGTGTGTGTGTGTATATAATATATTATATTTAATTAACCTTGTAACAGGGCCTTGATTGTGGGCCATCTGGCCATCTATTTATGGTCTTGTATTGTTGGAGGTGAACTGATGTAGCAAATATCACTGATCCTTCAGATATATTAACCCGGGCAAATGCCAGGTTTTTAACACAGACCAGTGTTTTTTATTATTTCCATGTAATTATATGTTTTTGTAATTTATATTGTTAATTTATCTGTTACTCTTGTTGTTAGCTTCTGTTACAATGTTTTTGTATGTGGCTGTACGTTATATTTAATATTTGGCTTATTCAAAACTGTTATTGAAAAATAATAATATAAAAATGTTATATTCCTAGGATTGTATGTTTTAGTGGTATACCCAGGAAGGAGATGGTTTGAATCTCTCCTTCTCCACGAGGGTCCTTCTCGCTGCAGCGCTGCAGGATCTTCTTCCAGCAGTGATGCACCTCCAAACGTAGCCTCTGCTCCACGGCGGCTGGACGGGTTCCTGTCGACTCACGTGCCGATGAGGGGGACGCCCTGACGACGCATTGGGAAGCTGACTGGAGGAGAACAAGAAGGGTCAGGCGTTAGGCTACATTTACATGGACACCATGCCCAAAATATATCCTGCAGCTTTAAGCCTCCCTTAAAAAGGTGATGCAGGTCGGATTTAAGAGCTATAAATTTAGTGTAATTTCTTAGAAATGCCATAGACATCCGTCAGCTATCAGTGAGTTAAATGATTCGGTGAATCTACCTTGCCTGTCAATCACACGAATGCGCGCACACAGCTACAACAGGCTTGTGGGGCAGGGTAGTCTAGTGGTCTGGACTCCCAGCCAGAAGGTCATGGGTTCAAGCCCCAGAGTCAGCTTACCTGTAAGCATCCTTGAGCAAGATGCCTAACCCCTACCTGCTCCATGTAATAGAACAATGTAATTGTAAGTTGCTTTGGATAAAAGCATCTGCTAAATGTTTGTCAATGGCTCCAGAGGGTTGTTGCTAGGATCTCTATGGGAAACACCCCAGTAATAGAATAAATAACCATTCTTCTCCAACTTAAAATTGACTTCAGCTCACCCATTCCTTGGTGGCCTTTCTTCTCCAGTTCAACTTCAAGTGCATTTAAATAGATAATACTGTAGGTTTGGTTGTTCTTTTATGGCAATCAACAATCATTGGATAATCTGAATGAATGTCTAAACGGACTGTTATGTTTTGGGTGTGAGAGTTGACCTTCCAAATAAAATTTGGTGTTGACCAAAATGCCAGTAAGAAAAAAAATACCCCCCTTTAAGGATTATTGTGTAATATACAGTACCTTCGAGCGTTGAAGAATGGCACCGGCAGTTTCTCTGGGTTTGGGGGAAGAAGGGAGGGCTCGGCTAGGCGTGGTGGCGGGCCTCGCAGGTTCTGAGTGGGCCGTCTTGCCCTCACTGTTGAAACGCTTGAGAAACTCTTTGTACTGCAGCCTCCCCAGCGCATTCACAGGCATCTGACTCCACAAACGCTCAAACTACAAAGCAAGAAAAAAAGCAACCCCCCCCCCCCCCCACACACACACACACACATACACACACACACACACACACACACACACAAACACCTCCCCATGCCCACTGCTGCCTGCCACTCTTCTTCCTCATTCCCATCCTCACCAATGCAAATTCTTTTATTGTGGTGGGGTCTTTATAATAGAGAATAAGGGAAGCATTGAAAATGATCAAATGCTCAGGTCCACCCCAGGCTGAATAGCAGCAAGAAGGTGCAAAACAGTTATGCGTCACCTTTGATGAATAGTATTTTCGTCAAATGAATGAAATATAATAATTTATTCTAAATTTGGACTATTTTATAGTTAAATACAATATCCGATTTACAATACAGCTTTTCGTCAGCATTTATACGTAAACTGAATCGTCAATGTTTGGACAAATGGTCATATTGTATAATATATTTATACAAAAAATACACAAAATTTTGTGGTTGCTGTTGTATAGAAATCTTTGTCTATATTCTGACATATTTTCAGTTGCTCCATTTATATTTAGATAATATTCAATATTTTGACAAAATATATTTTCAATATTATGATGTCAAAATAGTGACGATTATCTAGCTAAATGCAACAATCTATTGTTTGTAGTTTATTGTAGTTATCACCTTTTTTTACTTTTTTAATGTTTTGTTATATTCTTTATTATTGTTATTATTATTTAGAGATTTATTTCATCCAAATTCTCACTTTTTTTTTACCATTTTGACGAATGGAATTACATAATTTACTAATTGTTTGTCCTTTTCGTAAAATAGATTCAAGATTCTCATCTTTTTGCGAAGGTAGCGAGTGCAAGTGCAGAGAGTAACTCTCACGGTGGCTGGCCGCACGCAGACAGTCACGGGTGGCAGCCCGTGAACACCACCTGGAAGGGGGAGAGTCCAGTGGAGGAGTGGGGAAGGGTGTTGTGTGCATACTCCGCCCAGGGGAGAAACCAGGACCACTCGTTGGGGCTGTCGAGGCAGTAGCTCTGCAGCCTCCTTCTCAAGTCCTGGATAGTGCGCTCCACCTGCCCGTTTGCTTGTGGGTGATACCCGCAACTCCCAGGTGGCTCAGGAATGCCTTCTAGAAGCGGGAGCTAAACTGGGAGCTGCGATCGGATGCTTGACGGAGTGGAGGCGAGGAAACGGGATGAAGCGAGCCATCTTTGAGAAACGATCCACTACCACCAAGACCGTCATACTCCCCTCCGACGGTGGTAGGTCCATGGCAAGTCTACGGCGAGGTGGGACCAGGGTCGCTGAGGCACTGGGAGCGGATGGAGCTTTCCAGCGGGAGCCGTTCACGGGGTCTTTACCTAGGCGTAAACCAAGCAGCTCAAATTATGCTCAGCCACCAGTACTTCTCCGCGAGGAGGGCCTTGGTTCCACTTCTGCCGGGATGCCCTGATGCGGGGGACGTATGCGCCCAGGTGATGAGCCGGCCTCTCACGGGCGCAGGAAGAAAGTCTTTCCTAGGCGGAAATCCTCGAGGAGGCGCCTCCCGCCGCGACGCCTGGTGGATTTCCCGGGTCAATATCCCAGGTGACCGGGCCGACGATACACTCCAGGGGCATGATGGTAGCAGGAACCTCCTCGAGGTCCTCGGGCTCGTGGACCCGTAAGAGAGCATCGGCTTTGGTGTTCTTGGATCCTGGGCGATACGTCACCGGGAAGTGGAACCTGGAGAAGAACAGGGACCAGCACCGGGGGTTGAGGCGTTTCGCTGCTCGGATGTATTCCAAGTTCCTGTGGCTTGTGGAACGGTTCCTGAGCACCCTCCAGCCAATACCTCCACTCCTCTAATGCCAACTTCACCGCCAGCAGCTCTGCCGGGACATTGTCCGGGAGGGGGGACCACAGGAACATCCGCCGCCAAGGCCCCGCATTGCACTCCAAGAGATTGACTCCAAGAGATGGCGGGGTTGTGACGTTGGAGCCACGGGAGGCCAAGGACGATGGAGTGAAGGGGCGAGCATGTCACAAAGAATTCCAGCCTCTCTCTGTTTCTGGTTTCCCGTCTAGCGAAGTCAGCAGATTGGCTGCAGTCCCAAGGAGCTGTCGAGTCCGCAGTCCATAAAGCTGCCCCCGGCGCCGGAGTCGATTAAGGCTGTGGAGACACAAGCGAGAATGGTACCTTACGGGTAAAAAATCTAGCAATTGAGTGTGGTGTGTGCTAGACCCGACAGATGTAGAAGCAAGCCTCGCCTCCTCCTATGCCTCATCTTGCCGCTGCCGGCACTGGGCCCGGGTGTGGCCAGGCCGAGCGCAGGAGAGGCACAGGCTCCGGCACGCCCTCTCCTCCTTGGACAGCTTCGGAGCAGCCGCGGGCAGTCATCCCACCAGGCGGTCCCGGTCGCGGAATTGGTAGTCGATGGCGAGAGCCTGGTCCATCATGGCCTCCAGCAGCAAGAACTCCCGAAGGCAAGCCAGCTCCAGTACAGTGCGGAGAGCCGACTCTCTTATTATCCCACCGCTACTGTCGTCCTCAGGGTTCGGACGACGCTGTCACACAAGCAGCGGCAGTGTCATCCGGAGGTTTGGTGTTGGAGGCTTTGGAAATACTACAGAACTTGGAATGGAACGAGTCTGGTGTGGGTTCAGACGCTGAGATAGACAGTGACTGCGCTGTCTATCTCAGCACCGCGCTGGCAGGTGGTCCGCGCAATACGCGCTTACAGATACAGCGGGCCCAACACAGCATGCAAAAGCAAACTGTCCATTTGGACAGTTTTCATTCCTTGGTGAACATTTACATGTTGACTCACCGCAGAGACTAGCCTACTGTACGTGAGAACCACTTGAAAGCCAAGGTAACTCTAGCACCCACCAAGACAGTGGACCGTTAAACCTAGTGAAAATGTGGTATAGATAGGAGGGAAGGCACGAAGCGTGAGTGGGGACCAGCTATGATCAGATATCAAAAATTATATTTATAGATTAGGATTATATTCAATTATTATTATAATTTTTTAATAATCTTCAAACTCACATTTAAACTTGTTAAAATTTCAGTTTGGCTATCAATTTTGGTCAGAACCCTTTTTTTTATAACGCAATGCAGTGACAATATCTGCTTTTAAAAATAAATAAATAAATAAATGGGTTTAAACATCCTTTCTACGAATGTGCTGGAGCTTCAAGATAGGCAGGAAGGACATAACAACGTGTTCTTGCTCAATTTCCCCACAGAGTTCAAGTGGAAAATTAGCAGGGAGAGTGGAGTGTTTGTGTCAGTCCTGTCTGTCTTAAAGTAGCGTGGCAGGTGCTTGACGTTTCCACGCTGGTTTGACGGCTCAGACAATCGCTGACGTGCACTCATTAATCCAGCTGCGCGATCAATGGTGCCTGAGAGTAATTTTAGATGCAAGTGAAACAAGAAGTGAATTCTCAGTGTGTGTTTACTTGTAAACAGTTTCAGTTAATAGGTTGCATCCCAATTAATGTCCTATTCTGTAGTTCACATTTACATATATGAACAGAATCTTAACATTACAACAATTATTTTTCCCATATTAGAGCTATTATATCTTAACAGAATTAAGATGTACTTTAGTACATTACATTACATAACAAATGAAATCAAAATCATAATATCCATGTAAACAGGAATTCAAAGTTCTTGGGATGAGCATTTATAAAATATCGATTTTAAGGGAATTGAAATGCAACAAAGAATCACTTTAATAGCAAAGTAAAATATACACTGCTCAAAAAAATTAAGGGAACACATAATTATCACAGTATAACACCAAGTCAATTATACTTCAGGAATATCAATCTGTCCGGTTAGGAAGCATAAGCAATTGTCAGTCAATGTTTTGGTGCAAATGAAAGTTGTAACTGGAGAGACAACAGCAAGATAACCCCCAAAAAGGGAATGGTTTTGCAGGTGGTTGCCACAGACAATTGCTCTCCCCTTATCTTTCCTGACTGATTCTTCCCTAGTTTTGCGTTTTTGTCACTAGTGGTAGCATGAGGTGGTACCTGCATGTTTGCTGCGTCTCCAAGTACAGTCTCAAGAGCATGGAGGAGATACCAGGAGACGGGCCGTTACACAAGAAGAGCTGGACAGAGCCGGGGAAGGGCATAAACCCAACAGCAGTCAGGCATCGCCAGAGAACACCAGAATTGTCAGGTCCGCCATTGGCACAGGTGACATACGTGAAAGAGTCAGGAGAAGCCGTGATGAACGTTATGCTGCCTGCAACATCATCCAGCATGACCGGTTTGGCGGTTTTTGGATTCATGTGAGTATCGCGATACTGCGCTTCCACAATTCATATATCGGCAGGTTGACAAAAAAAAATATTTTGCCAGAAAAACTTTAATGTAATCTTAGTGGGAGTGAATTAATGGTATCGTCCAATTGTCTATTCACTTCAACTACATTCTGTTTTGTTAGGTCATGTTCATATAAAAACAACAATTGCAGACGGACCTGTAGAACCCAAACCTCCTCATATCAAAGCCAATGTATGAAAACACTACGTTTCCACAAAAAAAAACGTAATATCGCATCGCAATATTTATAGAACTGCAATACATATCGCATCAGCACTCAAAAAATTTTGTAATATCAAATCGTGAGGTCCCTGCCGATTCCCGTCCCTATTTGGCGGGGGGTCAGTGATGGTCTGGGGAGGCATATCCTTGGAAGGTTGCACAGACCTCCACGTGCTAGACAACTTATGCTGGTGCAGTGGGCCCTGGGTTCCTCCTGGTGCAGGACAATGCCCAGCCTCATGTGGCCAGAGTGTGTAAGCAGCTCCTGGATGACGAAGGCATTGATGCCATTGACTGGCCCTCACGTTCCCCAGACCTGAATCCCAATGAGAACCTCTGGGATGTTATGTATCGGGTCATCCAACACCACCAAGTAGCACCACAGACTGTCCAGGAGCTCACTGATGCCCTGATCCAGGTCTGGTAGGAGATCACCCTGGACACCATCTGCCATCTCATCAGGAGCATGCCCAGACTTTGTCGGGAGTGCATACAGGCACGTGGGGGCCATACACACTACAGAGTCACATCATTTTGAGTCACACCCATCTCCTCACCTCTCCTCCCCCCCATCCCATCTCCTCCCTTTTACCTTCCTCTCCTCTCATTTGCTATCTTCTCCTTTCTCTTCGTTTCCTGTCTAGTCAGGGTAGTTTATATCATGTCACTGTCATGTGTCTATCCAGACACATCAGAACAACAGGTTTGTCTTTTCCTGGGGATTTAGAGTGCAGTGCATACACACACACACCTACTTCACAGACTCCAGACCCTTTTGATGAAACCTATCGACCCCCCTACTCATTCACTAATTTGAACTAGTTGGAATTCAGTGCTGATACATTTGATTCAGCATAGCCACTTCCTTGCTCAGCCTTTGGACACTCATTGTTCTGGACACCAAATTTGTGTTTGTCTGAGCAGTAGCGTGGCTGAGCGCTCCGCTAACCCAGCACGACCCCCCTCCTTCCCCTCCAGCCTTTATCTGAGCACGCATCTATGCACAGCAGTACCACTCCTGCCTCGACCAATAAGCAACCTGCAGACCTGAGGTCCATCACCCTGAATCACTCCACTGTGTCCATATTATGTCAAGGAGCTATAAATATAATTGTCTTTCAGTCTAACACCACTAATGCCTTGAGTCACTCCAGGCCCTGTCTGGACTTCATTACCCAGAACACCATTTCACCAAATGACTAGTATTACAGTTTTTCTGAATTGCTAAAACACTAAACCCCATTCTCTGTACCAAATGCTTAGTCGCCTAAACTAATTTGTCGAATCAGTCACTCTGTTGGCAAAACCTTAAACAAGTTCCCATAGTTAGACAAGTTTTGCAAAACGTATTCACTCTTTTTTGCACATCTCAAAACAAATTTTTACTCACTAAAAAGCATTTTGCACTGTGATGCACTTGTGTTGCAAAATACTAAACACGGCAGCAAAAGTTTAACACCACTACTCAAAATTGTTCACACTTGTTTCTAATGATGTGATCAAATTGTACAGAATATAAGACAGAGTGCCCAAGTGTTACAGGTGAGCTTTTTGGTCTTAACCATGTGGTTCAACATCATGCAACGGTTCATAAACGTTTGCCTTCCACCATAAAGTCCTTTCCTTAACCCAATAGAAGAGTTTTTCTCTGCATGGCGGTGGAAGGTCTATGACCGAAACGCATGTAGCAGGGAAGATCTCTTACAGGCAATGGTTGCCTGTGGACAAAGTCCTCTAGCCGGAGCCAGCACAAAATCTCTCATTGATTTTGCAGTTGCACAACATTTGCACATATAATGTGCTTTTCATTTTTTTCTTTGTTCTTTGGGCTATTGCAGTAGTACTACTATATTTTTACAGTGCTGAATATACAGACATTTATAGTAATACTATATTACTTGCAGTATGCACAGTATAGCCTACAATATATTCACTGTACTAAGTTGTGATTACAGTTTTTTTCCAATTGCTTACACACTAAAATTTAAACTTTCACACAATTAGCAAAACCTTACACTCAAGGAGCAAAACACTGGCCTAGATTTGCAAAACTGTAAGCACATTGTCAGCTTCACGCCTTTTGCAAAACATTACACACAGTGATTTGCAAAACACTAAACACACTTGTATGCATTTGACACAGAAATGTATCATGATGTCATTTCCTTGCAACTTCAAAGCAAAGGCTTTCAAATGAACACCAATGAACCACTTGGTTACAGTTTTTCTCAATTGCTAAAACACAATTTCTGAAACCTTGCTCCATTTTCTGAAAACATTAAACACAAAACCTCATCTTGAAGCACTATTTACAAAACCTCTGACTCCTTGCAAAATGAAACTTTTGCCTAAAAACAGTTTTACCTGTGCTCAAAATTAAACACTGCTTTCAAATCATAAACAAAGTGATTAAAATGAAATACACTATCAAGCAGTCAGTAAACAATACACCAAAAAAATAGAAAACACTTTGTTCAAAACATATAGTTCTCAGGGAGAAGTACATTTTTAATCTCAAAACAAATTTCATATTTTTCCGTCATTGTCTTTTGATGAACAAAAACATGTTATATCATAGTAGCTCAAAAATGATCAGAAAATATTACTCTGCTTTGCTCTTTACAATTTTCTTTGTTCTTCATCTTCCTCTTTCTTGCCCTCCTCCTCTTCCACCTCGTCGCCCACCTTGCATACGCACTCATCCTCGTCCTCTCACATTGTTTCTTCTATCCATTCTCAGACTTTCCCCTTCCCACCTTCAACAACCTGTTTGCTCTCTGAACTGGCTTATTATATTGGTTGTGTCAGATCAAGTGAAATCAATTTTGAGTTGTGTTTAATCAATGACGTGTTCTCTATTTGTATTTGATTGTTGCCACTTGTGTTTATCAGTATGGATGACATGTGCATTCGAGTGCAGAATGTGTTTTGAGAGTGTTTAGAGTTTGCTGAAAAGTCTAAGTGAGATCGGCAAATTGTGTTTTACCATGTGAAATTGTTTAAGGTATTGACAACAGACTGCACAATTAGCTAAATGAGTTCAGGCAACTGAGAACTTTGTTCAGCCAATGGGT
>JAOEHI010002315.1:0-11787 GCA_025447815.1 Percopsis transmontana
TTTTTGTTTGAGAGAGAGAGATAGAGTCAGAGAGAGAGAGAGAGAGAGAGAGAGAGAGAGAGAGAGAGAGAGAGTGAGAGAAATGAAGAGAGAGACAAGATTAGAGGGAGCACACAGCAATGAGAAGAGATGAAGAGGGAAGACTTTAAGCTCGAAGGACCCGCGGTGTGGGCTTGCCTGTGATGCCACTGCACACGGCGAGGAGCCTAACCAGGGGGAAAGCCTAACGAGGTGCTTGGGAACCCATCGGGATGTACCAAAGTGTGGCACCGAATATTTGGAGCGCAGTCATAATGATGAAGTGGATTCAGTCAGGAAAGTCCCACTGACAGACAGACATACACACACACCCACCCACACACCCACCAACCCCTACTAATGAGGGCTGTCTATTTAAACTGCAGCTAGCTACAGCCTGTAAGTTGCACTGGTGCTAGCTGCTATGGCCCAGCAGTTCTCAAATTTTCTGACCCATGATCCCCAAAATGAAGGAATCTCTAAGCTCGGGCCTCTGTGATTTGCTCAAAACCGCTCAAATTGTGCTTTCAGAACCGAGATGGGCGAAAGAAACTGAGAAACTCCATCCAGGTGGGTAGTTCAGTTGGTGGACTATCCTCGCTTACATATACACAGAAAGATATGACGGAAAGGCAGTTTTATGCAGTGTTCAAAATTAAAAAGGAACAGAGAAATGAGAGCAACGAAAGAGGTGACGTAAAGAAGAAACGGAGAGAAGAAAGGCACGAGAAACGTGGGAGACAGAAAAGGAAGAGAAGGGTAGGTAGCAGCTCGCTAGCACAAGAAGCTAGCGCTGCTCACTTCGGCACAGACGGAGAGAGTAAAAATATCAACCTGATAGAAAAGCCCTCAGGCCACGGGAGAAGAAAACTTAAATTAGTGCACCCTACTGTCAGGCTGCTGAGAGACAGACTTGCTGGGCAGAAAATATACCAGCTAAAACAGGAGCGGGCTTTAACTGTGAATTGGGATTGTACAGTAAATTAAATCATACAGGCCTACGGGGATATTGTTGAACTACTTAAGAGGAATTGAACTGACATTTAGTGGTATGTGGGACTGTGTTATTATAAACAACTATACCGATAAAGAAAATATCGTATTAGTGGCCATAATACATTTTAAAATAATCACTTACATAACACAATTACACAATTAATTAATTAATTCAATTAATTCAAGTTCTGCGTGGGTAGGCCTGAATATGAATAAAAACAGACCATTGGCCGCCACCTAGCCTAGCAGTGAGTGTTCCCTCGGCTGGCTACTGCCTCTAAAGCCTCCTGCCTGCAGCAGCAGGAACAGTCGGCTGCAGCCCCGGAGTCCGTGGCCGTGTGGGCAGACTAATGGTGCAACATAATTGCAGTGGGCTATAAGCATCCACAGGGGGCAGCGATGGGCACGGGGTCCTGCTGACTGATGACAGGTGTCCATTTCCGTGCCTGGTGGAAGAGGGACTGGGATGAGATGGCACTGCGGTCTGTGGCGAGGAGTGAGAAGTGTATGCTTGGTGTGTGTGTGTGTGTGTGTGTGTGTGTGCGTGCGTGCGTGCGTCAAAGCCACCAGCATGAGTCAGAAATACCATGGGGCTGTAGGAGAGGGGAGAGCAAGCGCTGTTAGCATAACTGTGAATATTAATAATTTTAGAAGTATCACAGTTGATTGGCGCAATGATTCAGAGGCAGAGCACTGCGGTCTGTGTGTGTGTGTGTGTGTGTGTGTGTGTGTGTGTGCGTGTGTGTGAGAGAGAGAGAGAGAGAAGATAACTAGTGTGGATGTGTTTTTTCTGTGTTTATCTATTTTTACAATGGAGTGCTTTTTAATACGTTGTGTCTGCAAACATCACTATATACAGTGTAATATATATATATATATATACATAGTGATGTTTGCATATAGCCAAACTTCCCTTGGCTTTGTGTAAATTAACATCTCATAACATTATAATAAATCAAGTGAATATCTGTCCCCTCTCTGAAGCTTTAAAGCCATTGTCCCACCGTCCCCATAAAGGTTAGGATTGCTGATCGTTTTGTCACACTGTTTTTGAACATTACAAAGAATGGCATTCTAACAAGGCACAACATACTGTAGAAGTGACACAGTCTTGCTAATACCAACCTTATGTTGCCGTGATTCGTTTATTCACTTAAGTAGTCACCAGTGGACACATTCTGGCTGTTCCAGTCCGTCTGAATGCTTATTTGTCAGGGGTGGATCACTGTAAGCTGGGGGGGGAGGGCTAACATTTGTTTAGTGTTGTTTTCTAGCGAAGACGTAATACCGCCGGAGCTGCCAGTCCCCACTGCCATCTTGTTGGCGCGGTGTAGTGAATCAGGAGACAAACTATGCTTGAGACAAGAGAGGGGGGGTTAAAAACCCAAATTCCTTCCTCTTGAACGTAAGTGGCGTGCCACTAGAATGACTGGAAAGACTGGGGGAACAGAAAGGTTTTTAAAAGCTGTGCTCCATAATCTGTAAACTAAATATTTGTGGGTGGAACGGCAGTTTGGGGCACTTGAAAGGCCTTTTAACACACGGTGTATGGTGGCTTCCGTGATCTGGTTCAACCTTTCTGACTCATTGTGTGACTAACGTCAACACGTCATGAGGGGCACTCCACAACTAAAATTATCTTTTGAAAGGGATGGTTAGATAATATCAAAGGCTTCTGACAGCATGGACAACATAGGCCTACAGTATATCTCTAGAATCAGTGCAAAGTAGTCATGTGCAAAGTACCATTTTTGGGAAGCAAAGTGGATTTTACTTGTATGTTCGGTTATTGAATCTGGGTTCATCTTACTGAAGTTAGGGTCAGTGCAGGATTATTGGGGATACTTTTTAATACATTTCAGTCAAGGTGGTATTATTAGTTCTTAACAGATATAGTCATGTGTTTCATCTGGAAGGAAAAAAAAACGATATTCCAATATTTTCCTGCTCCTTTGTCGCTGAGTTTAATAGAAAATTGATTTGAGTTTTTCCGTGTCTCGATATTTTAATAAACACTCAAGAACTCTGTAACACCATGTCGCCGAATGCTTATACGCCTCTCTAAAACCAAAGACTCTAATCACCCGCCGCTAGCGGTTGCAAGCTAATATTTTACCATCAGAAATGATCCAGCGCAGCTTTAGCAGACAGATTGGGGGGTTGTCGGGCGGGGTGTGTATGAGACACGCAGCCCTGCGCTATGATGTCAGAACAGCCGGCCATCAGCTGTACGTGCCTGTCCTGCATGTCTGTCTGTGAGTCAGGATACTGTATACCGGCACTCGCGGCACAGAGGAAAGACTTGTGCGGCAGAGCGCTGTACTCTCTCCAACTGCCCTGGAGCGTCAATGCAGGGGCGTTGTGCGATCACACTCTCTTCCTACACAACACAGGGCTGAATACAGCCGCCCTTGCATATATACACACACACACACACACACTGACACAAGAACAGACACTAACAAATGTTCACGCTAACCTCAAAATTAACATAATCCCACAGACCTAACGTAGGTTCATGAACATAACAATTGTTGAATAGGATTAACAGTGCCTAAGGAATCGATAGGCCTATATGGATGTAGACTATGTACAGTAGCCTATAAGTGTGCATAGGCTACTGTATGTAGCCTATGCATTCCTATATGGATGGGTTGATTGGTCGATAGATATTCATCAAAGCTTGTTTAACACTAGGTGGCTGTTTTAACTTTCGCGTCTGGAATGACTTTTTTTTCTTTCTTATTTTGTTTCTCTCACAGCGATTTACCTCTCGGGACGAACGAGCAAAACAACAGAAGCAAGGAAGCAAGTGCGAACACCGCGTCAACTCCTACGCTAACAGAAAGCCACTTCAGGTTTGAAGTTACGTAACAATCCAATCGGGTGAGATTACACTCGATTCGCCCTGAGAGGGAGACAAAGCACCGAGAATACACTCGTGCAGTCTGTGAGACTCATTTGAGTCTCTTCTGACTCGAACTGTCGAAAATTGCAGATTGCACAAATAGGCCTACACATATTAGTGAATTATTAATTTAATAATAAATGACACAATTAACGAAACCAATGACTAACAATTTTGTAACTGTAGGCTAACTCCCATAGCCTACACTTTTATGGCCATAATGGTTAAGGTCTGCTGGCAATCGTTTGCTTATCAGCCAGTCGTTTAAAAGCAAATGGCTTTACTTTACAATTGAAACAGTGAATAGCTGCCTTGTCCTAATGTAGCAGACGCTTTTAACGTGAAGTGTAGTCCTATCTGTAAATAGACGCTATCACACTGTAAGACCACTTAACTGCTCAGAAAACACAGAATATGTGTGTGTGTGTGTTTTCAGCGGTTGAATTGCCAGAAAATCCGATTTCATGAGTTTACAATGTGTAAATATTGAAATTTTCCTAGCAGGTTTGCGTTTTCGCGGTAATTTAATTTAATTGTGCGTCTTCTCTCACTTGTCAGAGCCCTCACTATTTGTATTCTCTTGTGGTCCTACTTGTTAAAAACAAATTGTATTCAAGCGCATTGTGGCGTTACCCGTGTAGACAAATAAATAAGCTGCACATGCTTTGAAAATGTTGTCGGTTCACATAATAAACAATAAATCACATCACACACGCGTATTAACATCTGCAAGCTGCATGGACAAATAAGGACAGACAATGACGGCTGAAAAGTCTGAACGTCAAGAAGCATTTCAGATAATAGGCTTCATGCGTAAATCACCAAGCACTGCCCATTGCCATGATAGTCCCGCTGACCGGAAACTGCGTTTAAACAAAACAAACGCCGACGCGCCATGAACTTCAAGGCTTCGAAACATCTTCAATTATACCCCGACGCGTTCACGCTTGCGCCACCCGCAACTTAAGGTAATTAATCGTCCCTTGGTACACTTACAGCGGTGCACTTCAACCAAATGACGCACGGCTCTCAACGCCTGAATATGACGGACACAGACACGCACATACTCACAACTTGAGGCACTCACCTTCGCCGCGCCAACAGGTGTGTGGTCTGCGGTGCTAATCAGACGTCTGCGGCACTTCTGTGATTATGTGTGACGGCGGAAAGAACCCTCGGGCAAACGTCTGGCTCCCAGTACCACGCTGGGAGAATGTTCTTTTCAAGAATGCGCAGAACGGTGACAAGGCGGAGGAGTGGATTTTTTTTTATTCTCATCGAGCATCTGAAGTGATACAGTCACAGACCATACTCTCACCCCCACCCCCCAACCGATCTGCCCCCACGTACAGGTTCTACTGGCAACCACCCCCTAATTAAAAAAAAAATACTCTCCATCATTTGTCAAGTAATGCTTGTGTCCACGTCACTAAGACAGTATCGGCAAGTTATCTGTTAATTCGAAAAAAAATGGAAAGTTTGTGGCAGTGGAAATTGGTTTTGTGTCTAAAATACACGTGGCATCCTGCTCCAGCAGCTATTGTGAATACTAATAGAGTATAGGCTATAGCTTACTGATTAGAGTGACTGCTGGAAACTGCCAAATATAGCATAAGGCAGGATTATACACTTATAGTCTACACACAACTACAAGGCTAGTTTTAGGTTTAGGATAAATCATATCACTACAAGCTATGGATTTTTTACTTAGTAGTACACTTTTCGAGATTTCACAGGCAACGAATTGTCATATAGTGTATATCCACTAGAGTGCGCCATAGGACCTCTTAAATCGCCCAAAGCGGTGGCACCACCATGCTTGGACTGATTTCCTGTAATTTCTCAAGGCAATCATGTAGACTTACTTTTGTTCCAGGGGAGATAATTAATGTCATGGGGCATATATGGTGTTAATTTAGGCCTACGCTACAGTACATCACTAGGTGTCAGTTATCAGTTATTCCTCAAAGTGATTTATGGCAATATACCAAAAGCTAAGCGACACACTTTACAACTCAATCCTCTCTACAGTCCGATTGGATTTGGTTTGAAAAGGTTAATTTGTTTATTATTATTATTATTATTATTTTTTAACTTTGTAGTTATCCATCATGTGTTTTGTAGGTCAGATCGAGAAAAAAAAAGTAGCTACATCTAACATCATAATCAACTTGAGCCGAAGACCTTCTGTCTCCAGTGGCATGCTATCCCAGCTCATCCCCGTCAGTCTCTCCATATCTGATGAGATTTAGCTCACAAATAGAATATGTTGCTCACTAATCGCACCGTAAAACATAATATTGAACATTATTAGTGTGTGCTGTAATGTGTTTTGAATTGAAATGCTCTATCGTGCTATTTCCCTGAAATTTTCTGGTGCAGTGGTGTTCGGGGAGCGCTGTGGGCTTTTAACGGCCTCTCGCAGATTTAGTTACATTGCCAAACCTCATCTTTTATGAATGCAGCACAAAACTTAAAAGCCATAGTTCTAAACATTTGGACACTTTTGTTCGTATTTCGGGTGTAATTGGGCTAAGTATAAAGACAGTGTGTATCTGCATTCAGAGACGTTTTGAAACATTTAGTGGTGTGCAGTGTTTTTTCTTTTTTTGCACACATCAGGAAAACGATGATTTGTTTCTAATTGCATTCCCAGTCAAAATAACAGTTTTACATTTCTAATGTTGCAAATAACTGTCTATAGTATTTAAAGCTGCACATGGTAACTGCTTTTCATTTTAAAGCATTAACATTGCTTACTATTAGTATTGTATAATAGGATTTATACAATAGGCCTATTAACTGTTGTTTGCGTTATATAATGTAGAACTTCCTGTTATTTCCTGCCAGCATATGGGTAGGTAGGCTACACTGGTAGGAAATAACAGAAAATTCTACGTTCTGCCTATTTGCCATTGACAAAGCTATTCCTCAAATGATTTCTGCAACTCCTGTGGAGAAAACCAATTAAAATGTTCCTCCAATATCAAGTTATCCTATTAATATATAAATGGCATAATCCTACATTTCAGAGCTGCACTACATGTAGTAATAATAGGCCTATAATGGTGTGTTGCCACCATTTCTACTTCCTGTAGCAATGGTGGCAGTTGTGTTTCTGCTGTCTACGGGGCTTCATGACCAACTGTGTTCACTCCCTGGGTGAGTGCCAGGCTGGGACAGCTTGTCCTAAAGCGTCTCTCTCACATGCCACATCACTCCGGGCAAGTTCCCGTTCGCTCCGTGGAAAAACCGCTAGCACTCTGCTAGCGATCTGCAGTCACTCGCCGACCAGCGGCGTTAAGCTAATGTCAATTAACAGGGGCGTGCACGCGCGCGCGCGCGGGCTATGCACGTGCACCGAGCGTGCTCTCTCTCTCTCTCACTCACACTCACACTCACACACACACACACACACACAAACGGGGCCCAGTCATGCTGCCCACAGCTCTCGAGAGTGAAAAAGAGTGGAAGTGATGTGTTGTATGTGTTCATGCCGGGATAGCCTCTCTGACTCACTGATGGAGACATGAGCATGCCATCTTAGACACTGCCTGTGTGTGTGTGTGTGCGTGTGTGTGTGTGTGTGTGCGTGTGTTGTGGGTTTGACTCTAGTAAAAATGGGGATAATTTCAGAGCACACACCAGTTAGACTTTGGATGACTGGCCACATGGGGCGGAAAAAACGTTTTTTATTGGTCAGTTGTTACATTTAAATGGCTAGAATTGGGGCATTAGGTTAAAGGTGCAGTCCACAATTTGTGAAAATCAAACAGGAATTTCAACAGAAATTTGAAAAGGTACAGGCCCACCTTCTCTGTCCCCCTTCTCCACCCCCCCCGCTGGAGATGAAAAGGCTTCAGGTGTTCAGGAAGTCGACTGTGTGCGATTGTGATTGGTCGGGACAGCCAGGTGTGTTCTCTGGGGCATTTCATTTACATAGCTGATGGACTGTAATGAGAATAAATTGAAAGTAGATGGCGGCGGGGGGGGCATTAGTGGTTAATAATGCATTTTCTTTCCAACTGTGACTTGCTGCAGTGTGTACAATTATGTGTGAGTGGTTTATAGACACTTAATACACATAGGCCACTCAATCACAGACATTTCTTTTTCCCTAATGGGATTTCTCAACCCCCGTTCATGGTGGAATGTCTGTGTGTGTGAGTGTGTGTGTGTGTGTGCGCACACACTCATATATTTCATATTCCCTTGAGATTTTCTCCACCACAATTCAATGCCAGTGCTACTCGGCAGTGTGCCCTCGCGTTGAGCATGCAGAGACTGTTAAACAATTAGGAAGACGGTAGCCTACACAGCGAGCTAACCCGCATGTGTCAAGAAGGAGCGACGCTCGCGCGCAGATTTCCCACAATGCCTGAGGGGGGAGCCGAGCAGCACATGACGGCAGAGGATGGCTGACATGGGAGATCGCGTCCGCCCGATGCGCTGAACTCTGTTCTTCTCCTCCTGTCGCCTTGTGTCCGGTCGGGAGGGAGCAGCCTGTCCTCGCTGTGACACCTGCGTGTGTGTGCGTGTGCGTGTGTGTGTGTGCGCATCTGTCTGTCCCAGATTTTGTTCTAGAGCGGGCGGGAGTGTCATAACTCATCCATTATGAATGCAACTCGATGAACATCTGAAAGCCCTAATTCTAGAAACTTAGGCTGTTTTGTTTGAATGTGGGATTAGGTGTGTGTGTGGGTGGGGGGGGGGGGATAATTGGGTCATATTATGAAACTGTGTGTTCTGAATGAATGAATTGGAGTTTGAAGACATTTCAAGTATTTTCACATCCCATAGGCCTACGATAGCTGATATTTTTTAAAGGTACAGTTTGTGTATGGAATCACTCCTATGTGGTTGACACTAGTGTTACAAAAGCATCTACAAGCACCTAGAAGGCCCCTTCTTGCACCTTAGTGGCTTGCACGCCTCTCCACTCCTCCCCTTGCAGCTCTCATGGGTTCTCATCTTTGCTCCCCTCCCCACTATGTGCACGTTTGAAACACAGTTTCCACTTCATTATAATATTGTATAACTATAATTAATTTAGTCTATTTCTTTTATATTTTTATGTGTGTGTGTGTGTATGTATGTATATATATATATATATATTTGTTATATCCGTTTCTTTGGATTTACTATTAATAAAATATATTTAAATATAATTTTTATATTTATATTATTATATAAAAAAGTGAATTTTTTCCAAAGCTGTAGGCCTATATACCTGTATATTGATGTTTTTATTTCTTTATGTATTTCTTTATTTCTTTATATATTTATAATTCAATAAGTCCTGAACTGAATTAGATGGGGGTGAGTGTGAATTGATTCAAATCACAGACTAGCCTTGACCTGCCACTGAAACTGTCTGGGCCCTCAGGCACTAACTGTACTGACCCGTATCACAAATTGGCTTTGTGTGTGTGTGTGTGTGTGTGTGTGTGTGTGGATACATCTCTGGTAGAGTAACTGTGTGGTAGCCTATTGTGTCAACATGTCAGTGCCACTGGCGTGTGTTTGCGTGTGTGCGCACACGTGACGGCGACAGGAGGGGTGTGTGTCCGTGTTAAAAGAGCTGTAGAGAGGAGAATAACTTCTCTAACTCGCCGAGTGTTGAAACGTTGAAGCGACATCGGCTGTCAGACTGTCCTCAGAGACCCTATGCTGCTGACATCACGCCCGCCGCGAAATCACAGCTATTCTCTCCCTCCCTCTCTCTCGCCCGCTCGCTCACCACCACTAATTACACAAGTATATTCATTTACCTTTCTGCGCTGATAAAGTTGAACTGAACTGGAAGGAGGGGAGAGGGTGTGCGACGGTGTGCAGACAGCCCCTCTCAACCCCTCTCCCCTGGTCTCTTCTGTCTCCGCAGCCAGGTGTCAGTTGGTGCCTGTCAATCTCTCTGTGCCGAGATATAGGTCAGCTTTCAGTCATGCTGACAAGCAGACGTGGGGCCCCCTCCTCTCTCTCTCTCTCTCTCTCTCTCTCTCTCTCTCCCCCTCTCCCTCCCCCGCGTATAGCCTACACTCTCTCACCATATAATAATCTGTTAAAATCAACACATGTAGCATGTGTCGGAAAGCAGATAGATTGGATTGGTGCGGACGTGCGCTGTCAATGTGAAGTGCCAGGGTGACTAATGGGATGTGTGTGTGTGTGTGTGTGTGTGTGTGTGCGTGCGTGCGTGCGCGCGTGCGTGTGTGTGCCTGTGTTTCTGAAAGGCCACGGTGAATGGGACTGACAGGGAGAGAACATGTTGCCACAGTTGTGATTCACTAATCTCAAAATCACTGAATTCATTTGAATACTAACCAACTGACCAACTGCTACAGCGCTGCTAGCACTATAGCATCTATTTAACATTATAATAATAAGGTACACACGCATACAAGGGGGAAAAAACGTTTATTTAAAAATAGATTTTGTTTCTTGGAATAATTTCTCCTCACTGCAAGGTATAACTTCTCTCATATTGTCAATGTAAGATCGAGCTGATAAACAAGACATTTAAATTGTTTTAAATTAAAAAGAATTCCACGAGGGTGGAATTCACGGTTTACCTTTGTGTGTGCGTGTGTGTGTGTGTGTGTGTGTGTGTGTGTACGCGTGTGTTTAACCCAGCATGAGCGCAACAACGTCCACATAATTACCAACATAAATATGCCACCTGTATCAGGTCCCGATACATCTCTGGAGCCTATTCCTGTATATAAGTGTTGACCCTGCCACGCCTGTGGTGTGGGTTTCCCCCAGTTGACCACCCAGCTGCACTCCCCCCAGCATGGGTGTGGGGTAACCAGGCAGCGCTGCCTGTCAGTGAGAAGGGTGAAGAACAGCACAAGTCTGGAGGAGATGACAGACTGGATCTCTGTGGGCTCCTGGTCCCCTGTGTGTGTGTGTGTGTGTGTGTGTGTGTGTGTGTGTTTTCTCCACCCCGAATGACAGCACAAGGCTTTGCTTGGGACCCGAGACGATGATGACATTCCATTTTAGGACATGTCTGCAGCTGGGATCACGCAAACGTGCGCGGTAAACAAACACACATGCACGCTCCCTCCCTCCTTTTTTACTGAAGCTTATGCGTGCACACACACACACACACACACACACATACACACATGGTATGCAAACATTTACACAGAACACTCACACATGCCCAGTCCCTCACAGTAGTGTGTGTGTGTGTGTGTGTGTGTGTGTGTGTCTTTCCAATCAGCATTTAAAGAGACAGAGGCAGACAATGGGCGGTGCATGCATATATTTGGCCCTGTAACGAGGGCACGGCCCACCTATTAAGGAGAAACAGGGGCGTGTGTGTGTGTGTGTGTTGGGTGTTGGGTGTTGGGCGGTGGGGGTGTGCTACAACAGAGTCCAGCTCCATTGGACGGACAGAGACAGAACCCAACGGAGGAGAACCGACCCCTTTTCAGAGCCGGTAATCCAATTCCGAAAGCTGTCGTTCAGAGAGGGGCTCAATTGTGCCGCACCAGACTGGTGCAGGGGTGGGGGGGTTGGGGGGGGGGGTGGTTGGATGGTCGTCCTTTATAGTGAAGGAGGGGGTTGGCGCCTCAGATTACACTGGGACACAGACGACCCACCCTCCATTACCCACAATCCCCTCATTTGTTTTTTAAATCTGTAAAATCTGGACCTCCCCCTGGTTTTAGAGGCTTCTGTGGACCGTTTGGGGGGGGGGGGGGGGGGCGGGCGCCCCGCCGCCCCCGGGGGGGGGGCGCGGGGGGGGGGGGTCGCGCCGGGGGGGCGGCCGCGGGCCCCGGGGGGGGGCGGGGGCGGCGGCGGCGGGGGGAGCAACTGAGGGGAGATGTAGCTGTGCACCGAGGCGTAGGGCGCGGGGA
>JAOEHI010002316.1:0-11786 GCA_025447815.1 Percopsis transmontana
GGGTGTTTTGTTCTTCTTTTAATTCTGCTTGCGGCTGGTTTTGGGTGTGGGGGGGGGGGGCGCGGGCGGGGGGGGGGGGGGGGGGGGGGGCGTGAAGCTTTGACAAACACTTAAGAAACCTCAGCCGCCTGATGCCCTTCAATTAAAAATTGATGTCGTATCAGAGATGAAGATTTCAGCCCAATTGCTGGAGGATAATGGGGCGCTCATTGCAGTTGTCGGCTCCCCGGGACAAGAGTGCAAGAGTGCTCTTTGTCTATCTACTAGCTAGCGCGCAGGCAGCGCTCTGCCGAGTGTGTTTAACGCTAGCGAGCATCTTATTTTGGAACAATAGCCTGCATGTGCTATTGTCGTAGCGGGCTGTCACAAGGGCCTTGGTGCGCTGTGACAGAACAGTTATGGCCCAGATTTGAGTTAAGCTACTCTTGGATGCCTGCAGTGAATTATGGCAATCGTTTGCTAATGCCACCATGGGGGTGGGGGTTAAAATAGTGTACCTGTCACTTCAATGGGCCGATTGTTGGCGGCGGAAATGGCAGGCTTGAGAGGAACAGCCCTCCCCCTAACACACACACCGACATTCCCCTGTTGAGGGCCCTTGGGCCTGTACTCGCCGAGGCTGAATGACTCACAATTAGCACAGTGACAGAGCTCGCGACTAGCTCCCCATCCTCTGCAGCCATCTCACTGACTCAGTTAGCACACATGACAGATGGGCTAAAAGATTAGCCGGGACCTCCGCCCCCACAATACTGATCTTCCATCGCTCAAACTTTCTTTTCCGGAATAGATGCTAGTATGTTCCTGTGGTAGATGTCTAGCATACCTGACCCTGGACTCACTAGTTGGACATAAGCAGTTATGTGCTTTCCAGGAAATTTGCCACCATTGAACATTTTTGGTATTAGCGCAAATTATTGCGCTAATTTTGTATATTAGCGCAATAATAATATATAATATATATAATATTGCAAAAAATTGTATTTTGCATAAATATTACAATGTTGATTCTGACGTTTTTTGCCCAATAAATACAGTAAAATCAAGTTTAGATTAGAGTAGATTTGTATAGCCCTGGAGTGGCATTGCTGTTTTGGCCCTTTACTGTTTGAATATAAGCAATAAAATCCCACATGCAGTATACAGAAATACTTCACATACTGCCTTACTTGCGACGGCAATTTGCGGAAGATAACACAAATCATCTGAACCATTAGAGGAAAAGAAGAACTCATATTATAGGCGTGCCCAACCGAAGCCCTAGATACAGCAATGACTGTACATCTTTTTCTTTTTAACATAATATAAAAATCCTTTCAACATTTCTCATTTGCTGCTGTATAATGGTGCTCACTGAACGCAGCATCCAGCAGTGGCAGACATTAAATATTCTGTTCAACAATGGCACAATGCTCACCTCGTCTCTCCCCTATTCAGCATCTCTCATAAGGACGGTGCAAGAGGCAGGCTGGGCTTGCTGAACGTGTAAGGCACATAAAAAGCACAAAACACTATGTTAACATACTGCCATTTGGGGACAGTGGGAATCCACCCCGCAACCCCCCCCCCCTTTCACCCAATAACTGGGTAAAAAAAGATAAATGAGAGACCGGATGGCTATAGTCATAGATGCACATGGGCCAGTTGGGGTGCTTAGACTTAGTTCTGACTATCCTCTGTGGTAGGCCAACCACTGCTTTTTGACACAACGTTTGACTATCTATGCCGCTGATTTCCTGCTGATGTCGGGCCTATTCATCAGAACACTGTCAGAACTTAGCTGAAAATGGAAAGGCTTTAAATGAATAGACAGTATTATTATTTTATTACCTCAATAATCCCTAAATATCAGTGAAACTATCCATTTTTTCAAATCAAAATCATAGTTTTAGTTTAGTTTTTTAGTTGCAATTGTAACTTTAAAGCAGAATTGAAATTTTGTGAAAACCTCACCTCAATAATAGCTCTTTCACCTGACGTTTGCCATTCATTAACCCATCATTAAGCCCTCGGTGCTAGACCATAAGCACACTTGTATTCACCCATGATTCAATCCCATTTTTTCTGAAAAGCATAAAACATTTCTACAATGCTGATAGTCCCCTCCACTGGTAGTGTGTATTCTCAGGTCACTCCAGATAGAATTTAATTGAAGGTATATAATATATTCAAATTTTTATCTAAAATATAAATATGTCAAATTAAACATGTGACCAACCATCACACACAGTGTTCGATATAACAGAATGTGCTGTTCACCGTTATATTCACAGGTATTGAATCCTCAGGCTGTTCGTGGAAGGGTTAAGAGTGGGACCTTCCAGCGCCGCGTGCGTTCCCCTTCTGGTCTGCTAAACGACACTAAACCACGCCCCCACCTCCACAAAACATAACAATTTGCTTCTTCAAACTGTTAACTGTTAAATAGTGTTAAGTAACTTGATACTTCACACTACATCAGTTTTATAGACACATCCCGTTCTGGTCCGTAGTGGGTTGGGGTATTTTTTGGGTCAGTTGGAAGACTAAATATTGAGATGAGTCACGGGTTCAACAAAAGTTCAATTTCACACAGATACGGATGTTTCCCTGAGGACCCTGAAGAGTTGTTTGTAAAGTCACCGCAGGGACTACAAGTGCTATCTAAAGAGCTACACAGAATGCTACCTCCTGTGCACAGCACGGGGCAAGACCACTGCAGAAGACAAATCGAACACAACACCGGCCCTTCACTAGAAACCATGGGACCGGAGCGTCTGCCATCAAAGTCAACACGTCCACACCCTCCGATTCCTCCATCGGGGAAAAGAAATAGGCAGCTGAAGAGATGAGAATCAATATGTCTACAGTGATCTAATTCTTAACAGTTAATAATTAACCATCTCTGGAAACACTATCAGAATCATCTGATTCAAGAGGAAGGAGGCACACTATCATGTCCGTTTATGTTTTGTTTTTGTTTCTTTAAATCGGACAGAGGCTGAGCATCGGCCTCTGCAGGGATCAGATCAGCAGGGTACTGCAGCACTAGACAGGTAAGCAGAGGAGTTGTCTAGCCTCTAACACCCCCATGAGGAAGAAGACAGATTATAGGCAGGGTGGGGTGAGGTGGGGGAGGGAGGGAGGGAGAAAGGGAGGGAGGGTCCTCTCATCTGATTCTACGACCACAACAGCAACAGCGGAAACCCTCACAAGACAGATGAAATGCGATCCGCATCGCTATCAAGAGGGGAAATACATGTTTTTTGAGAGAGAGAAAATCAATATGGCCGACTGACTGTGGCGCAAGTGAACAAATCTGAGTGAGCTTGACAAAAACCTGCATAAAGTGGAATAACAATGAGTAAGACTTAATAATCCTGACTAAGCCGGTATAAGGAAGCCCTGGTAGTCAAGAAGATAGTGGAAGGATTAGAGCACAGACCAAGGAGCATGCATAATGTATCATAGTAAAACCCCTCTGCTCTAAAGGCAGACGCCTCTCTTTCACACTCCACACAATCTTTCCTATACATTAATTCACTGGCTCACTCCTTCACTCGACCGCTCGTTTGCATTTGTGATCACTCTGTGGTCATATCCATCAAAACTGCATTTTCCGTGGACGTAAACACGGGCGTACTTGCCATAGTGAGCTGATCTGAAACACGTAATGAGGTTCGAAGACGGCCAGAGCAGCCAACTACCTGTTAATTGACCATTACCATCAAATAATTACCCATCGCTTTGCACTCATACTCAAACACTCGCCATAAAGAGACTGCTGAGCTATGCATCATCTCTACTCCTCTTCTCCCCTTTGTTGGTGTTAAACGCTGAGTGCTCAGTATTTGACTTCAATGTTTTTCTTTCTCTTATGAATTTAATTAAAGGCCCCATTTCATTACATTTTCCAACTGTCATTTTGGACAGACTTTTCTCCCTTTAAGCTGAACACTGTTTCAGTTGTTAACATGCACTAACTTGATTGGCTATCTGACTGAGAGTAGCAGGACAGATCAGAGACGATTGGTTACAAGCCAGATATGGTGTCAGGTCTGGGGCCAAATCTGACTGGCTTGTTTTAGACAATGAATTTTGGAAACATGTGGCCAAATAACATTAAAACAGATTAGTCCAAATTAGTCCAGACCATTCAGGTCCCTTCAGACAACACAACTGACCACACAACTGGAAAAACTTGAATTTTACAAAAGGAGACCTATAAACTTAGTAAAACTTAGTTGGACATTATGGTCCTATTGTTCCACTCCCCAACCACACGTGGGGCAGCAATGACTATCTTCTCTTCATAGGGCTTCCACCAAAACAACCCAAAACAGCATAATTTCGTCTAAATTTCACATTGCAGAATTCTATCCAATTTTTTTCCTGAAATGAGAGGGCAGTAATCCAACTGGTGAGGTGTTTTAAAACTCTTCTGTTGCAGTTCTGTTGACAGCGAAGGGACTGAGTTTGGCGATATTGAGACATATTGCCTTTATTCACCTTCTGGAAAAGCAGAAATAAGTGTTTTCTAACATGTCCTGTAAAGCAACCTTATTGTAGAGCGTAAACCAAAAAAATAAACAATAATAATTCCTCTGACTCTATAAATCATGTTCCTGGAACACTTTCCAGAATTGTTTCACTGACAGTGAAATGATTTTGGAAAGTTTTCCTTAATGACAAAGTCTTGTTTAATTCAATTGGCTTTTGAGGACAATTGCACTAAGATATCGACTGAACTGTCAGAGGCCATAACAATAAAATATTGTAGGGAAATTCTGTTTTAGTGTGAATTGTCTAAATCTTCACTTTGATCTCTTATACCTCTGAATTATCTGGAGGTGAGGCCTCCATTTCTATTAAGCTTAGGGAATTACATTGCCTCTCTAAAAACTAGACATACAAGAATATTTTCTGTCCCAAAACAGATAAAAAAAAGAATGTAATAATAAAAGCGATACCTGTGAAATTTCCAACATCTATTTATATATATATAACATTGATAGAATGTCACAGTTTCTACCACCAGAGGTATGAACAGTAAATTAAGTATCGATTAAACCAATAATTTGCTTTCTGTTCACGTTTCTTTCTTCTTTGGTAATAACTACCTACTTTCTTTCTTTCTTCTTGCTACCTTTTTTCTCTTCTCCCTTTTTCTTTCCGACCCCCCCCCCCCCCCCTCTCTCATTTGTTAGCTGGCCCTGGGTCAAGAAGACGATCCCTCGAGCTCCAAGGCCGCATCGGAGGCCCCATCCAAGACGGTGGGACTCCTGAGTGGGCAGACGCCCCTCTCCGCCCTCAGTCGATGGATGATACACAGCAAAAGCAGGGCTGCCAATTCCTCTGCATTGGAGTTGCCGTACCGCTCCCCGGACCCCTTCTCAAAACAGGAGTTCTCCAAGCAGGAGTTCTGGGAGATGTTGGGCAGTGACCTCCTCAAGCCAGACGCCTCCAGCTCCAGGGTGAAGCGCCGGCCCATCGTCAAAACCGGCAAGTTTAAGAAGATGTTCGGCTGGGGGGACTTCTACTCCAATATCAAGACGGTACGTCTCAACCTGCTGATCACGGGGAAGATCGTAGACCACGGTAACGGCACGTTCAGTGTCTACTTTCGGCACAACTCCACGGGCCAGGGCAACATTTCAGTGAGCCTGGTGCCGCCGGTCAAAGCGGTGGAGTTTGACCTGGAGCGCCAGAGTGTGGTCTATCCCAAGGACTCCAAGATCTTCAACTGCCGCGTGGACTATGAGAAGGTGGATCGCAGCAAGCGCACCTCGCTGTGCAACTACGACCCGTCCAAGACCTGCTTCCAGGAGCAGACGCAAAGCCACGTGTCCTGGATCTGTTCCAAGCCCTTCAAGGTCATCTGCATTTACATTTCTTTCTACAGCACGGACTACCGCCTCGTTCAGAAGGTCTGCCCGGACTACAACTACCACAATGAGATGCCCTACCTGCCCTCAGGCTAAGAGGTGCGGGAGGCCACGGAGGAGGGGGGGGAGAGGAGACCATTTGGGGAGGTGAAAAGGAGGGGAGTGTGACTTGTGAGGAACGGGGCTGTGAATCTTCGCTACTGTTGTTGTGTCACCTTAGCCTCCCTTAGCCCAAATTAACTTGTGAACATACAGTATATGCAAAACTGAAATTACTGTATGCAGCTTAATGCTCGACTAGACCGTTGGCTGAAAAACACATACCGCCAACACGCACATTGTTACCTCAACACAGATTGTTAACACCACCTTATCACCAGCTTCTCTTCACTTTCTCATTTCTGAATGTTGATCAGTCTTTAACAAAAGCAGCTCCATCCAGGATTGACGTGCACACAGGATTTGTTTTACAGTTTAGTTGTGAGTTGCATAGAAATTCGAATTTTACTGACAACATCGTACTTTTCTGATCCTTACAGCATCTAATCTGGGATGTAATACAGTAATGTCATAGAAGGAACCTAAATATGAAAAATATGATAATGATTGAATGATGATGTTGAATGATTACTCACAAAAATGAACAACGGAACGTAAACTAGAGAAATATTCTCAGTACATTCAAGGTGTTTTTACAGTCCATTTTTTATGTGCACTGCAGACAATTCCAAACCGATTCAGTCCTTAATATACGTAAAGCCCCCTTGACACGATGCATCGGTTGTACATCAAACCTAACATCAATATATCCTTAAAGATATAAATTAAAGCCACCTCCATTTCAAGGAAACACATAGAGAGAGAAAGAGGAGAGAAAATTAACGGCGGGAAGGATTTTGCAATAAAAAGCAATTGCTTGACAAAGACTTGGAGCAGGGCTTAAGCCAAGTTCAGTTGGAGGGAAGTAGATTCTGCACAGAGAGAGGCACGGCCCCTGCACTTAAGATCGAGAGAAAGGGTGAGCAAGAGAGATGTGGGAGGGAGAGATTTAGATTCAGAGAGCTCTTTTAATTAAAGTGGAGGGGCGAGAAGGAGTACTAGAATATGCAGCTCGTCTATTGTCCCCTCTGTATGAAAAAGATTACATTTTGTTGCCGTCAGGTTTTCTGATTTCACGCCTTGATAACTTTGACTGTGCGGGGGAGATTGCTCTTTCCTGACGAATACTACTTCTTCCAAAGTCTGCCCGTCATCTTGAATAAATGAAAATATTATCATAATAATTACATATAATAATAATCTCCTTTAAAAACTAATTAGGATTTCAATGAGCGGGCAAAGTCTGTTCCTCAACATTAAGACGCAGGAGGCTAGGAACGCGTTCCTGGCGATGGTTGTGTGCCTAGCGCCGAGTTAACTGCTCTCATTAAGATAAATGGCCACAGGCTGGCCGTCTCGTGTTGTTCTCACAAACAATACCAGTGGAGAGCAAGGGCACGGTGTATCTATGAATTAGCTACGCTGACATTTTAGCGCTTGGGCGGCGGGGCTGCAGCCATTGTGTCCACAACGGTCAGAGTGACTTCACAGCTTGCCAACGCAATGCGGTCTCACAAGACAGGTGTGAGAAGTCATTAGGATCCCGAGAAGTTATATTCAGTAACATGGCCGACGCTAAGAGGTTGTGTGCGATGTCATTAATTATCTACGGGAGTTGTACTGTACAACATCCATGTGGGCCTTCCAGTGATAACAGAGAGGGGCCCAGCGCTGGCAAATTATCTCAATGCAATGCTACTTATTGTGAATAAGGAGGGCAAGCAAACATAAATGGCTTGCTTTGGCATTGTACATTTCAGAAGGAAAATAAATCAGGACTAAAGAGTCACCTAGATACGTAAATCTCCACATCAAAGCTCTACGCTTTTAATTTGCTTGTGAAGAGGCGGGTAGCTCTTCTCCGTATGAGGCCAGAGCGAAAATGCAATTCTGAGGCTCAGAGTGAAGCGAAGGTAGGGTTTAAGAGAGGACCTGAGGGAGACCAGGCAGCAGCAGCAGCAGAAAGCATTGTCCTCACAAAAGACTGTTTATCTAGACAAACACGGCTCTCCTCTACACCATTGCTTTTGTCTGAGCAAATATTTCATCCAGCGTATTTGCCAGAAAGTCTCCCCTGTTGATAATACACTGTTTGTAAAACAGATTTAGTCTGCCTCACTGCGTAGCCCAATCAGAACTCACACAGGGACTCTGCCTGTGAGGGCTGTTATCAATCAGAGACACTTATAAGGAGGGTTTGAAAAAACAACAGGAATGGACGGAATCAGAAGTTTCTTCTTGTGTGTTGTCTTGTGTGTGTAAAACATCACAAGACCCTTAAAACAGGTTTATGTCAAACGTATTCAAATGTATACATCCAGTATCCTAAAAGAGCATCTACGTTAGGCAGCAACTTAAATGTCCCTTGTCATGAAAATTCAATAAGCTGCACTCCTCATGCTCCTTAACTGTGGTGTCCCTGTAAGAGTGCGTCAAAAACATAAAGCAAGGGATGCAATTGTTTTCCTGTATTTTTGGGATAAAACATGGAGGCTCTCAAAGGAGCCATTTGGATTTCTGTCACATTGTGATGTCACAATGTGACACTAAGCTAGGCCCAGGCAGGCAAGGGACAGCTCAGCCAATAAGGGGTGCCCTCATTTACATGGACAGTATGACCATTGGTCATATATTTAAATACACCCACCAAGAACAACCGCTCAGGCCAAGAGCCACACAGAGTAGGTTTCTGACCCTCTCCACCCCAAACAAACATGATAATTTATTTTAAACAAAAACTCTAGGGCCCTCTTGAGCGACTTTTTATTCTAATGTAATGGAAAAGCCACAGGATGTGTCCTTTAGGCGTGGTTGTCACTAGCAACGCCTGGCACTGGTGGCACGCGACATTCCCATGAATACTGTACAACTGACACGGTCTCTCGCTCCCGCTCATCCGTGACTGAATCCACCTCCTCCCCATCTTGAGCCTCTTTACCCTCCCAGACACCCCTGCAGTACTCGCACGCTGCCCCCGTGACCTCCGCACGACCCGACTGGGCCAGCCTAGCTCGGTCTTGCGACTGCACCGCGTTGTGGGTATAGTCCCCGACCATGATCCCGGCCTCCCGGCTAACAGCGCTAACACCCAGCGCGGCTGTGCCCCAGTAACCTCAATAGCGCTCCCCCCCTAGTCGGGCATGCTTCGTGAGAACAGCTGGATGCGTACGCAAAAAAAAACAACACTGAGAATGGCAGCCCACACACAGTAGCACTGTGTAGAACTCAGAGAAAACACTCCCTCCTCCTCACCCAGGCCTCCCAACCTTAGAGCAATACTCCCGTCAAGACTCCCTCCTACCGGACTTGTTTTAAGGAAGAATCACGTTGCAACAGGATTGACCAAGGAATTATGGCAACCGCCTTACTGCCAACCACGGGACCCATGGGCGCTCTGGAGACTTTGGGGCAGCATTGGTCCGCTCAGCAACAAATAACAGAACTGACAGAAATATTCTATATATAAATATATATATATACATATTTATATATATATATATATATACACACACATATATATATATATAAATGCTAAGAGTCCTGAAACCTGAATAAGGTTGTATTTAAATGTGGCTCATGCAGTGGAGTCGGTGTCTGTTTTTTTTATGTTCTATTTTGGTTTCACGTTGTTTTGGTTCCCCGCAGTGTCATGTGGACGATATAGTGTATGGATGATATGATGGCATTTACCGTGGTTTTGAAAAATTCTAAAAACCCAATAAAGAACATAAACGCACTTCTCACTTTGATTGTAGAAAAAAAACGGTGAACCTCCAGTCTTCTATATCTTTGCACCTGACACATGCAGCGGTATCAGTACCGGTGACACTGATGCACACTGGTGCACAATCGCACACACGCCGACGGCTAGCAAAGAGTTGCGACCACCAAAAATGAAAAGATAAGAGAATTGAGCTTAAGGCTTTAGCAGACACATGGGCCCAGAGAGGAAGAGAATGGTGGGGAGGAAGAGGGGGATGAAAGAGAGAGGAAGGAAATGTTTTCACTAGAAGGAGTCGTGAACGCAACTCCCATTCCCTAATTAGCCTCCCCGCTCTTCTTCCTCCCTCTATCACCCTCCCATCACACTCTTTGTTGTAAGTCTTGGCCCCCCCTTCATTTTAAGAAGTAATTGACATTCAATTTAATTCTGCATCTTAATTAAATCCCAGACAAGCGTTAACGAGGGGATGAGTTCAAACATTCAGCAACCCCCTTTTAAACAAGGTCGACTAAGGCATGGCTGTAGGCACAGCCTATGTCTTGGTAGCACCCAGTTTTTCCCAATGAAGCCTCAGAATACACTCGCCAGACATGATGAAAGAAAACTGAAAATAAGTCAACATCCACATTGGAGAAGAGAAATTAATTTGGAAGAATCAAAGCGTACAGTATAACAAAACTCTATAATCAAACAGCACCATCTACAGGCTAAAAACGGGCTATTGCAATTGTGTTATCTGATTGGTGCCAGGTCATTCACTAGCTGTGTGTGTAAGTGATAAGTGACATCACTCTGCCATAATGCCGCATTTACAAGTTGTCAACCTGTTGATGGTTCCTGTTGATGGTTGATAATGTATTTTGGGGGGCAAAATACAGTAGTCGATTCCCAGCCAAGGTAGGTACGGTCCCAAACATGTGGCCTACCTGTAAGTATCCTTGAGCAAGTTGCCTAACCCCTACCTGATCCTCAATACTTGTACCTCACTGTAAGTCACTTTGGATAAAAGCATCTGCTAAATGTTTAATGAATTGGAAATTAAATTGAAAACCAGATGGTGCCAATAGGTGTCAATCAAATAATTTGCAGCCGATTGGACAACCTTCGACCAATCAGAACAAGACCCACGTGGGGATGGTTTTCCAAACATCAGACACTTGCTGTCGGTACCAACTATCGGTTGTTGTCTGGTCGGGTACAATTTGTAAACTTCATATACGAATATATGTTTGTTTTCTTACACGATTGTCGCTCCTTTCATATATCTTACACATTATACTCTAGGGGTGGGAATCGGCAGGGACCTCACGATACGATATTACAACAATTTTTGATTGGCAATACAACATGTATTGTGATACTGTGTGAATTGCGAATCTGTAGATATTGCGATGCGATATTACGATTTTTTGTGGAAATGTAGTTTCCATATGTTGGCTTTGAAATTAGGGGGTTAGGGTTCTACAGGTCCGTCCGCGTCTGCCTTTTTGGGTTTTTCTGTACATGACCTAACAGAACAGAATGCAGTTGATGAGAATAAACCATTGCGCCCCCTGTTGGACAATACCATTAATTCCCTCCCACTAAGATTACAGTGATTACTTTTTTTTGTAGTCAACCAGACCATACACAAATTGCGGGTATCGAACCAGAAACTTTTTGATCACCAGACGACCTGCTCTACCCCCTGTGCCACTGTCGCCCTAATATATACTATAACAACAAATAACAACAAACCAAACAGCTAACTAGCCTGTGCAAAATAAAAACGGCATCAGTGTGTGAGGCTGCGTGAAGGAAGAATGCGGCCTGCAGGCACACCAGGAGGAACGTCAGTCCAGCGATGCCCACTCCTGCAGCTGCAATCAGAGCCCTCCTCATCGAGGAGTCCAGGTTCACATCCCTGGCATTGCGAGATACTACTCCTATATACTACTCCTATATACTATGTGACAAAGATGTTACATGGAATATATATATATATATATATATATATATATATATATATATATACACACATAAATACAGTGGGGAGAACAAGTATTTGATACACTGCTGATTTTGCAGGTTTTCCTACTTACAAAGCATGTAGAGGTCTG
>JAOEHI010002317.1:0-11785 GCA_025447815.1 Percopsis transmontana
TGTACAAGTTTCTTGTAAATCGAGACACATTTATTGTTATGGCGCTGTACTGCAGAACAATGGATTTACAATTTTTAGTATGTTAAAGTACAGACCTTTTAATTTGAGGGTATTTCCATTCATATAAAGTGAAATGGGTAGAATTTTTAGACATACTTCCCCCATTGGTTCTTAACAATGTACTAAACCGTTTATTTTAACATATTACCAATTTGTTTTAGCTGTTTTTTATGTATTCGCTATGTTTTTTTTATTTTATAAGTTTGAAAATGAGTTGAAAGGGTTGTAACTCCCAGCTGGAAGGTCGTGGGCTCGATCCCACTAGACCTGTAAGCATCCTTGTGCAAGAAGACTTTTACCTGCTCCTTAATAGTTAATTGTACTTACTGTAAGTTGCCTTGGGTAAAGGCCTGTGCTAAAATTACCTAATTGTACCTTCAAATTAAACCCGTCTGTGCTTTGTACTCTAACTGCTTATTCTATTCAACAATGTAATTCAGTACAGAGACAAAGCAACAAAAAATGTGTCACTGTCCAATACTACCAGATTGCACTGTATTTTGCTATAGCCAATGGGAAATTGGAAAATACTGCACTGAATTAGCCTTCTAGTAAATATCTTCTAGTAAACAGTATTTTCCTAATAATAAATCCTTGTTTAAGCAGAATTTATTGCTTTTGATCCTTATCCTTTACTGTGGCAGTATATCTTGCTAGTGAAAATAATTTAAACTCAATGTGTTTTGTAAATGTATGTAGAGATCTTGTTTTAAAGAAAGAATGAACTTTTCTCCTAATACATTGTTTGCTTATTAGAGTTATGTTGATATTATTGTGGTATTATCATAAATGTGGCCATATATTCAATTTAACACCGTCAAAATGTATTTTAGCTTTTCAATTTAATTTGTCTTCAAATGGATTTTGCATCTTAGAATAGTCTGCCTTTTGACAAAACTGACCACATCCAACTAATTTAAATGTTAAATTAGCAGTCACTGTTGCAGCTAGCAATGGCAGATTGATGGATAGCCCATAGCACATAGGGATTACACAGAACATTTTATTTCAGTTTGGGTAAAGGCAAAGGCAGGTCTGATAGATTAAAATATATTAGAAATATATATATTATAGTAACCAAGATGTACACTCATGAACCACTAAGAGAATCCAAAAATTCTTTTAAAAATGTTTGGAGCCAGTAATATGCAAGTAAATATGTGATCTTAAACATTTTAATCATCTTGAGTGTAAATGTTACCTTTCCCCTCAAAAAACAAACAAAACAAACATACTCATTCCAGTGGTTTTCACAACTCCAAGATTGGGATCAGTCTAGTAACAGATGTGTGTCCTCTTTAATTGTGCACACTATGGTGTCATCTTTTTTTCTTCTGTCGTTTAGTTTTGTGTTCAATAAAGCATCACATCCCACAATCACACAAGTCTTTGAGTATTTTCACTGTAGTGACTGGAGATCAACTGCATTAAAAATGCTATATTTTTGTCTAGTGTGAAATGCTTAGTCTATGTTCGCAATTATTTGAAACCATTACTATTATTAAGAACTAAACAAGAAATTGTGTTAAAAAACTTGCATTTGTACTGCTGTTACATCAATCACTTAAAAAATATGTTTGCCCTTATTGTGGCCCTATTCCTCTGAGAGTGTATTGTACAAAGAAGAGGGTGAGGGTGAGGGTCTGGTTCTGGATATAATGTTATTCAGTGGTCTCAAAAGTTAATGTCTTATTGATGTTCATTTAACCAGGAGGCATATGTACATCTTGGTGGAGGTGACATTTTGACACCTAAGGTCACATTTCATTATGCTAGTAAGGTAATGAGATGAAGGGATTTATTAGAGAAAGGTACTATTTTGTCATAGCCCTGTGGTTTAGCTCATGGCCTTGATTTAAGAATAACCAAAGGATCATGACCTGGTTTTAATAGGCTATTAAAAATGAAATATATTCTAGAAAAAAGCTAAAGTGTTAGCAAGCGTATTATATGGGTAGTGAAACTATTATTTAATTAATATTCATCCCATTCAGCCCAAAACATAAAAGCATTCACCTTAAAAAAACGTAATTCAGTTGAAATTGTTAAAACCAGTGTTTCAGGGTTCATGCAGAGACAAACAGCATGCATATTAATCTGGTAAAGCCATTTTATGTTTTCAAAAGCTTTGGGCTGTGGACTGGTGAAGCACAATTGCATTTCTCCGTGAAAAGCAAATAATAATAATAATACAAAAATAATTTGTTTTATTATGATTCCTATTAGCTGTGCATTCATGTAACAGCTAGGCTACCTGGGGTCCACACAAAACACAGGATGTAACATAAAGGAATTATAAGTCAATACACATTGACTACATACTTAACATGATAACAGTACAAGACCACAAAAGTTTGTTTTTATTTCCAAACATGTTTTGCCTAGAGCCCAGCCAGCCCATCATGTAAAACATGTTCGAAGCATGATGCTATGGATCTGTACATTCTTTAGTAGAGGCAGTAGGGAAGAATCGCTTCAGATAACATATCTTGGAGGGCAATTCGATATCATTTTAATTTCAGGCCTAAATAAAAAGAATGCTCTTTAACAATAACTCTGGTGACCAAATGTAAAAAGTGATATAAGAGCTTGTAAAGGAAACTTTACTTTCTCAAGACCATGTGTTCCCTTTCCCTTTAGGAAACCACCCAATAACAGACAAGTCTATTGAGGAATGTAACAAATGAGCAGGCCTAGCAAAGAAGGTGGAGGGCTTTCTGAAGCTGACACTTCCTGGTGGGATGACAGAGTGCACCTTTCTCTCTGCTATACATTAATTATCAAGTGGTGTCTTGAAGGCATTTTGTCAAAATGATTGATGAGGAGCTGTCAGAGGGAGAACAAACCTGACTTGGCTGAGGTTAAGGGGGAGGAACCCTCTTTCGAATGGGATATCAGTGTGTGTGTGTGTATCGGGGCAGGGGGGGTCAAAATGCCTTGAAATGGTTGATTCTGTCATATGTGCTTTATGTTGAGCAAAGTAGTCAAAATGACTGATTATACATTTAAATGTTGTAAAACATAAAAAATTAAACAGCAGATGCATATCCATGCCACAAAACATAATAGCAGCTTCTCAATATCCTTATTCATGATTACCATGAATACCCCATTCTGATGGCTTTATTGATATCGCAGAGCGGACATTAACATTCCACATAAGAGTAGCTGAACTTATATGTGCATGTCATTTAGAATGGTTGTTAAATTAATTATGAATTATTCCTCTAATAGGAACAGGCCATTAGGAATGCATGCTTGCCTGTGCGTGTGTGTGTGTGTGTGTGTGCGTGTGTGTCTGTCTGTCTGTCTGTCTGTCTGTCTGTCAGCGGTAGAGCGGGTGAGACCTGCTGTGAGATCATTATACATGGAGAAAGGAATAGAGGGAGGGAGGGAGGGAGGGAGGGAGTGAGAAAGAGAGAGAAAAAGGTTGAAAGGGAGAGGAGGAGGAAAAGAGAGATTAGAGAGACTGTTAGGCAGACCAAGGGAGAGCTAGACGGAAGAGACAACTCAAGAAAATGCCCAATTTCGCAGGCACTTGGAAAATGAAAAGCAGTGAGAATTTTGACGAGCTGTTGAAGGCCCTGGGTAGGAACATTTACTGTCATTTGTTCTTTGAAATATTTGCAAGGTTAAATACTTTTTGTTTTACTGTGTTATCTTCAAATGTTTGACCCTGTGTGGTTTCTTATAATTATTTTAGGATTGAGGATCAAATTAATTGCCTAATAAAAGTAGATTTTTGTAATAAATATGACATTTTAGGACTGTTGTATTAAATTAGACCAACAACCTTTAATGCATGCCAAGTTTTTGGGCCACTAAATTAGCAATATGTTTTTGTTAAAAATGGCCTACATCCTTTTAATGTTCATATAAGATTTCACTGAATACAATGCATGTGTATTGTAACTGAACAAATGTGTTTTTCTGAAATCTATGGAATAAGTAAATTTAATAGCAGAAACGAACCAACCTTGTTCTGAAAACATGCCAGAGTGCCATTCAGGGATGCAAGTGTTGGAAATTAAGATTAAGATAATAAACAGTCTAAAGTTTCCTAGTGTGTAACGGTTTGTACTACAATGGTGTGACAGAGAGAGTTAATAGCTTTTCCAGTTGTTTGCTGGACAGAATCTCTCATGGTCCACAGGAGCACTTAACAAAGCAAACGGCGCCAGCATTCCTATCTATCATCGCCTTGTCATTGCATCCTACATCTTCCCAACATATGCTGATAGCCATCTCACATGCAGCTGCTGGAATGGGGTGTTTTATATGAAAGCATGCAGGGTGGTTCAGTAATATATTTCCCAAGGTTCACTTTCTTTCTTTGCAGCATGACTGTACCTGAGACAGATACCTCTGCCACTACGCATTCCTCTGGAATAATAAGCTGTTTTTTACCCCTTTTATGATGCCAGGGGCAGACATGTAAAAATGTAATTTGACAGGTTACCATATTATCTAAACATTAGATTAATGCTACGTCTATCAATAACTCTATGAGTGTCTGGTCGCGTCTCTTATGTGTCCTCAGGGGTGAACGCCATGCTGAGGAAAGTAGCTGTGGCCGCTGCCTCCAAGCCCCATGTAGAGATCCGGCAAAATGGAGAGAACTTCTACATCAAAACCTCCACCACAGTTCGCACCACCGAGATCAGTTTCGCCATCGGTCAGGAGTTCAATGAAGAGACAGTGGATGGCAGGAAGTGTAAGGTAATTATTTCTGCAATAGAAATGCACTTTTCATTATCAATGATCTGGTGTTTCCACGTCTCACTGCTACATGTTTTGATACCTGAGGTTGTTGAGTCCCTCTCGTCCATCTACAGAGCTTGGCCACATGGGAGACTGAGAATAAGATGTCCTGTAGACAAACCCTTCTGAATGGGAACGGCCCAAAGACCTGGTGGAGCCGAGAACTCAAGGGGGATGAACTCATTCTGGTGAGGAAGACTTCTGGACTTGCTTAGTGTAATTAATAGATTAAGTAAAGACATGTAGATATAGTAAGTAAAGACAACAGAACATTGGAAGGAATATTTTCCTGTAACAGCTGTCTTGTTGGGTTGTGAATTTAAAAAAAACAACCTGCTCTAATAAGCTGTCACCCTGTGGTATAACAAACAATATTTGGGCTAACAAACAGTCCAGTCCATTACCAATTTTAGAGCAGATGTCTGGACTTTTTCTAATGTGAAATGTTTTGTAAAATCTGAAGGTCACTATCTTTTACCTCATGGGCAATGCTAGCCTCCTTTAATAAGGGCAGACCAAAACATTTTTTGTAGTTTCTTTTTAATACATAAAAGAAAAAAAATCACATAAAAGGGCTAAAACCAAAGTAACTTACAGTGGAAAGTCCTTCTTGATCTGAAGGTCTGTTATCATTTGCTGCAACACCTCTTAAACGACACTACAGGGACCCTTTAACAAGAGTCCAAGGAATGTTACTGTGATATGAGCTGATATTACACGCCCATACGTTTGCAGCTATTGATGCTCTTGCATCCATCAAGATCACTTCTCCCCAGTTAAATGTGATTTATCATACCAAGACCATGTGTTTTTCTCTAGGCATCTGGGTGTGTTTGGTTTTATAGGCCAGATGGACAACAAAAACTGGGTCCAGTGAAAGTGGTGGGGATGTCCTCTTTAGGCCTACTGTGTCTGACTAACCTCAGAGGAAAACTAATCAAGGAAACATTGTGAAGGGCTGTTGCTTTTGGCCTGGATGGAGACTCACAACAGGGAAACAAAAACATAAAATCTGTTTTGTTTCAAGTGAAAGGGCGTATGCCTCTGTCCACTTGAGTGGGAGAAGGAAAGATGAGAGGCCTGAGAGGCTATGTCATTGGAAAGTTTAGATTTTTCATGGATCACGCGTTTTCTCTGATACTAGTGAGAAGGGAAAGTTCAGATGTATTCCCTGCTCCTCTGTAATTCAAAAATATTCCCATCACATTTAATAGGTTGCTTACCTCGAAGAGTTTAGATGATTTGTAAATGGTGTAATGGAGTAAAACCACGGTGAACTCAATTGGACTGTAAAATCCTCTATTCACTATAGTCTCTCAAATGAAAGAGTTCACTATGCATTAATAACTGTAAACTAATATGTTAGTTGCTGTTTTATGAATGTTTACCAGTAGTCAAATTAAAATAATGTTCATGTTACACAAGCCAAAATGCTATTTGGATTAAAAGAAAAAAAACAATGAAATATATGAAAATGAAATAGAATTTACTACTTTATTCACTCAATTCATGAAAAGCGCTCACATGCGTCATGTTCTAAAAAGCCATTAGTCTTGTTGGCCTCTGTTCATAATATAAATACAGTATAACTCTTAACTTACCTCACATTGTAATCAAGCCTTCAAAGAAGAACTAACTGATTCAGAGAAGACAACATGTCCCTTCTGGCCCAGGTCAGTATGCTGCAGGCTTTAATGGTCCTCATTCATCATGTGGTAGAGAAAGGCCAATGGACCCTCACTGATGATCCAATTAATGGCTCCCTTGGTATCTCGCCACACCACAGATGGAGCCATGTTAGCCTTTCTGTCGCCAGCCCCTCTCTGGCTTAGTAGTAAAATTATTTTAAGATTTAGAAGAAATCTTATATTAAGATTCTTAATATTACAGTATTTAATTATTTTGTATTATTTAAACTTGTTTAATACAATGTGCGTACATTTTGCATTGCTGCTTATGGTTACTGACTGCACTTTCTCAAATTCATTGCTTTGCAAGAAATTAAACACTTCTATTTGGAATAATGATGCCTTACTCCGGGCATTCAGCCCCCCCCCCCCCCCCATTTCTTTCCAATTTAGAAGTGGTGGTACACAAGAAAGTTAAATCAGAATAGATTACAAAACGTTTCTATAAGGACCTATCAGTTTACTACATTCTGCCAGTAGGTGCCAGTTCCCTGAATCTCAGAAACCTTTAAGGCTAATGATTAAGAGGCAGGGGTGCAGAAATGTAAAACAATCTTTGATGAATTATGAATATTTGTCTGTATGTTTGTTTCAGACCTTTGGAGCAGATGATGTGGTGTGCACACGAATCTACGTACGAGCGTAGTGGCCGACAAAGACGAGACACCTTGCAGTGGAATAACACTGAACCTTAACCTCCTGTTTTGACAATACCAGAGCTTTGTGTCCATTTAAGATGCATATATTACATCTAATTTTTGTATATAATTTACATTGTTGTGGAAATAAATCAATGCTTTTGAAATAATGTTATGTTCTCCATCATTGAGATCAATATACAATGGCTAATGTGGAACAATGGTAGACAGTTGCATACATTAAAAGTTGACTTTAATGGCAAACACTGTACTACACTCAGGCACAACATCATAAAATTTAAAAGACGTGTCGAAGAGTAGAAACACATTAATTAGGGTAGAAATGCAATCTTCATGGTAGTAGTAGTTCTATTCTTATGGTAAATATAAAAATATATTCCCAAGTTATAAACTGTCGCAAGATTGTCTAAAGCTGGTTATGTTACTGACAGAATTAAGAGAAGTGTCAGCAAAATTTTTCAGTATTGTAGAATAGTGTCGCCATGTTTACGCCAATACGTTTTTTTTTTTAGTTATTATGTACTCGAGGGTCAGGCGTAAGTGTGATTTTCTATTCACACCATGGGCAGTTTATGTAGGCATTACTCAGTGATTACTCATCTGCGTATTCCATTGTCACTGGATACGAACAGACACATCACGTGCCATTAAGCGACTAAAGTCTATGCTGGTTTTCCTTCCTAACCAAAACATTACAACAGTTGACCCACACCTTGAGAAAGCAGGCAGAGCTAGTGTGGTTGAAATGAAATCCTACATGCTCTTGGACCTTCAGTGACACATTAGGAATGATGTGTTACCACCCCTCCTTACCTACAATATCTACAGTACCAGTTACAAGTTAATAATGCAAGTTTAAAGGACTACAAGAAAGCCTTACTAAAGATCAGTCTAATGGGAAAACAACTTCCCCAAATTGGACTGCAGATAAACAAATACACAAGAAGAGAACCATTGAATACTGCAGTTAATATTATTGCTTGTTTTCTTAATGGTAAAACTGTACAGAAGTTACATAACTGACATTAACATACCGCCCTACTTCACATCTGGACTTCATACATCCCCATTTGGGATTAAAAAAAACAAAACGAAGAAAAAGTCAATGGGCAATACATTGTGTGACCACAATGACTAGTTTTAATCACCAGTCTATATATTTGAGGAATATAAACATGTGGTAAAGAAGTCAAAATTTATAGCAAATTAGTAATTGATAGTACTGGTCAAATTTCAGTACTATGAAATAGACACATGCTTGGAAAAGCATTAATTGCTGCTTGGCAAAATTCAAACTTTATAAAACCAAACATGACACTGAGGCCACAGACTGAAGTGAGAAAGTAGACATACAGGAGGCTGCCTTAAAACACGTATAAAATATCACCTTCAAGATAAAGAATAACTCCTAAACAAATACATTAAGGACAACATATGAAAAGAGGTCTCAAATAAACATCCTTTGGTAAACACCTTAGTTAAAAAATGTTGCATTTTTTATATCTCTCAGAAACCTATACCTAAGGATTTATACTAAGTTTGAACGCTACACATCAATGAACATCTGATAAAAAAAAAAAAAGACTATATAAAGATATTTACAGAAGTGACAAATAGCTACTCAGTAATTGCCAGAAATGTTGAATAAGTGAACTGTCTTTATCACCAAAAAAAGAAAACATTCACACTTTACAATTTTACAGTTGGAAGCTAAAATAAGCTTAATGTCCTTGTACAAAATTGTTTTTTGAGGTTGTGGATCTGTACTGGAGCTTTTTTTATTTTATTATTATTGTTATTTTTTAGTTATTCCTGGTATTAGTGGTCCTCAAAACCATATGATTTGTCCTTAAAGTGAACCTTAATTTCATGAAATGCTTAAATAGGAGTTTTCATTAACAGGATGAAGCCACATTCCCGCGTGATATGCTCTATGTGCCCAAGTATAAGTAACTGTAAATGCTTCAAGACAATATCTGCATCTAGGACCACTAAGATGTGGGCTTTCCCCCAACATACCACAGTAGCTGTTAAGTCGCTTGTCTCCCTTTATGTGCAGTGTATGTATGAAAGGTATATTGTAGTCTGGCTGCATAAAACGTTGCACACCGCAAAACAGGAGATTTTCAGATAACTGACATCCACACAAACTTTTGGCAACGTGGTCCAGCAATCGCAGCTTGGAAACTAATAACACTACTATTGAGTTCTTGGTGCCGGAGGTTTACGGTGCTCCGTATGTCACCCTGTACTTGTTGACACTGATGTAATGCAGGACCTTGGGGGTGCGTGTGGTTGTGCACGGCAACAAGCCTTCTCTTCCTTCTCCCATCAGCCACTTGCGGTTATCGCTTGCCATGTCAGCGGTCACATGTTCCTTGGCCCATGTGCTCAGCCAGGCCTGGAAGCGTCTGTGCATCCCAGTGTGGACCTTCTTGTGGGACTATGAGAAACAACATGTCACCTTCTTGTGGGACTATGAGAAACAACATGTCAGAAGAGTGACTGTCAACAGTCTAAATGGGAGGACAAATCTCTCTAAAACATTTAATATCCAATCAATCGTGAACTGAAGAAAAAAAAAAAAAAAACATTATGAAAAATATATTTAAAATGTATTTCCAATTTTCCCCAATTGATCACACACCAAAACAGCTACCTGTAACTTGACGCAAACTGTGTGTAAAACAATGCCCAGGATAAAAACTGACAACTATCCTTCAACCCTACCTCCGACTCAGGATACAGCGAATGAAAGCATGAAGGACAGACACAAGCACACAACACGCAAGGGAAAAGAATCTGCGCCTACCTGATGCGCTCGTGTCAGTGCAGTGTGCCTGTACATGTAGTCCTCAGATTTGCAAACGTATACCATCTTGTACGAGTTGAGCTTGAACATGCACTCCATCTTTAGCTGACCACTGCCGTCGTGTGATTGGTCTGAGGGGCCCTTGGTTAGCCTCTCCTGTTGGAGCCGCTCCAACCCTCTCTGCCACTTGCGGATCTTCCTCAGGTTTCTGAAGGCCAGAACAGACAAAAAGGACCATGGGTATACTGGCTGTGTTCTGCCCTTTACCCCACATTGTCAAGAGGAAGGTAAGAAGCGCAGTTCAGCGCTTCTTACCTTCACATTATTAACAATATACAAATCTTATTTTGTATTGATGTATTAGAAATACAACTAAACTGATTTTGACCTTAACAGCAGAGCCACCCATGAATGAACGAACTGATTTGACATTAATACAAGTATTGTACAATTTGAGAGGACTGTCCCTTTAAACAAAAGTTTTGAAACCCATGCACAGCAACTCACCGCGTAACAGAATTAGTTAGGGAGTCAAGTCATTCGTGGGAAATATGGATCTATAAGGAGCAGCAGAAGTCATATTTCTGTACAGTGCAATTCCGTTTCACATCCAGGCAGTGATTTTCATGTTACGTTTTACATACACTTAGAATTTTGATTCTGGACTCTGATTTTGTGCAGGCATTAAAAATGCAGTTATTCACCCCGCTGGAATGAAAGTTTTAAATGTGTACTTACCACTGAGGGTACAGGTGAGCGAGGGCTGAAACTTAAGCATATTTTTTTGCATTCAGGGCTCCACTTAAAAGACATAAAAATAAGGCCAATTTCATAAAAGAAAATGTGAGACACTTCTAATATAACTGCCAGATATGAGTTGAAGATAGTTTGATGCGCACATACTAACTGACAATGCCGTGTTGTGACCATGCGATGAGGACCAAATGGAACTGCAAGACAGACGGTTGGGTTTCTAACCTTTTGAATTGATTTAAATGGAGAAGGGTCAAGTCTATTGACTTTTAGTGCTGCTGACCACTCATAGATATTAGATGAGAAAACAAAAAAGGGATATAGGTGAGCCCACTGACAAAAATCATAGTTTCATAAAGTACCAGATTTATGCAATGGGTTAAATTTGAGGGAAAAAAAAATTGATGCCTTTTTTTTCCTTTTATAAAAAAGGTCTTGAAATGCTTATGGAAATGGACAGCCATCTCAAAAACAATGTATAAAAAGCACTGAGAACCAAAGACAGACAGGCTTACATGTGCAACATCTTGGGCTTTCGGACAAAACAGCCCCCCATGCAATGTTCTGAGGTGTCGGTAAAGAAGTACACCAACATGTGAAAACACTTCAGACCATCATTTTATTTACAAGCCCCACTTTACTGTACAAGTGTTGCATTTAATGTGCTTGACCAGGATTTTGCACTCGTCATGTAAACCTGTGGAAAAAACCTCACCCACAACAAAAAAAAGTTGTGACGGGAGTGCACTGTATCCATCGCAAACGATTGCACACATAATATTGAGTATATGAAACAAATGACATTTTAACATTTACATTTGTCTGAATAGCGATTAAATAAGTCACATACAGGACTGTCATATCAACACAATCACAAACACAGGGCATGATAAAGGTAGAAAAGAAAAATGAGTATAATTCATGAACAATTTCACCCTTGGCAGTAAGACAAGTGGGGGGGGGGGCGGGGGGGGGGGGGGGGGGGGGGGGGGGGGGGGGTGGGGGGGGGGGGGGGGGGGGGGTGGAGGGGGGGGGGGGGGGGGGGGGGGGTG
>JAOEHI010002318.1:0-11784 GCA_025447815.1 Percopsis transmontana
ACTACACCCCTAAATGCATTGAAGCAACTGCCATGTGAATGGTTGATTAGATAATTGCATTAATGAGAAATTGAACATATATATTGACTTACTGAATTGCATTTATGTGAATTACGTGATTGATACTGTATAGATTGAATATTGTTATATTTTATATTGATTTATGACTTTTAATTTGAAATTAGAATGTTTAGTTTGTGTTTTTACGGTTAATTGTATCATATTACAATTTTCCACCGTCACAAAGCATGTATCACTTACATATTTTGACAATGTTCTATAGTGAAAATGACCCTATTTGACATTATTTATTGAGAGATTCAGATCATTTTTAAAGATTTTGCAAAAGAAAATAAAGATTTGTAGGAGAATGAATTACAGACACTTTTGAGATGTACCCAGAGAACAGTATTACCACTTCTCTGAAAGGACAGTCCCATAAATTCATCTCTGTAGGGGCCAGTGTGTCATTAGGCAAGTCAGTCTGTTAACATTAAACAAGAATGATCCCATCCTCCAAACCACACTTCCATTATGGGAAAATGAGGTCATCCCCCTCGTCAATTAGTCAGCTAATATTGCTTAAACCAGGAAGAAGATGGGATGAGCTTTGTGGCTGATGGGTTCAATAATTATAAAGATCGGCAAGAGACGCTGGTTTTACACACACACACATAGTTATGGTTATGTTTATTGGAGGTTCTGCTATTAAGGCGTATACAGTATTAACTTGACACCACTTGAGAAATGGAATCCAGGATATATTTTGTTTGGCTGGACCATTAGTGCAGTATCACAGCCAGGGCTTCCGCCTCTCAACACTGCTCACATGGTGATGCTGGTGTACAGGGAGGCACCGAAGGTGAGACAAATATAAATGACAATTACTGATTTTCCAAGAAGAGCATAGCAATTATCATTTAATCTCAATGCGCAGCCGTCGACAATAACTGTGGCTGTAAGGCAGAGGAAAAGGCCCTTTACCACTTCATGACACTACGTGATTATGGGGAATGAGGTTGAGAATGAGGCTGGCGGGCGGCATATTAACTCACTGGCTTTGTTGTCGTGACTTTCCCAGCAGTGACGTGACAGCACTGGCAGAAAATTACCAGTGCCGCAGGAGAAAATATAATGCAAACGGACCAAATCAGAAGGAAAATAACTGAATGATTAAGCCCAAACCACACAAAAATACACAAAATCTTAGTCACTATCATTTACACCAATATATTTAAAGAAAAACAGAGTAAACATTTTATTTTCAGTGAAAGAAGAGATATCGTTGATTAATATTACTACATTAAAAGTAAAAGTCTATATTTATAAATTCAAGTCAAAGTACATAAGTCCCTATGTAGATATGAAGGGCTTATTCTAAGTTTACGGAAACACAACGATTCGTTGTTACAGGTGATTATACACTAATGAAAACATAATTATGAATACTATATTCCATGTCTGCTAATATATCTCTCCAAATACTACATATTGTACCTTTGAGTATAAAAAATGCTGTAGTTTTACTGTTATAGAACTACACAGGGCTTACGGACATTAACCTTGTCAATAGTTGTTTTACAGGACTGCTTCAGGTAGGGTAAGGGGTAGATAATTGTCATGATCAGCGCGCACACGTCTGTGCACGCTACATGCCTTCCTCCTTGGCTGCGCACCTGTGGGGATTAGCCCTGCACAAGTGCATTCATTTATGTTTAATTTATACTCTTATTTAAGTTTCACTCACAGCATTTTACGCTGTGAGTCATTGTTTGTTGTGCCTGCATGTTTGCATAGCGCACCTGTAACTTGTGTTCCTTTTCCTTTATTTTTTATTAAATTATACGCGCTATGCGTAACCTTATTCCTCGGCTGCCTCTGTGCTCTCTCCGGCTTGCGCTTACACACACCTCCCGCCGACGCATCGTTACAATAATAATAATGCCCATAAATATAAAATAAAAATACATTCAAAAACAACAGCTCATTTTAACCCTGTTTTCACCAACTGGTCACCACATAGCTTTGGCAACAATCGCAACAAAATACCCGCTGCACCATAATAGCCTCATGTTCATATTTTCCGAACAAACTACCTTGATAGCTGATTAGTTACCTTAAAATGATTTGTGGGAGAGGGTGAATTTCGCAATCTACCTTGCAGAATGAGACTGTGACTTAAAATGACAAAAACAAATCATCACGGGAATCCACAAGAAAGAGTGAACCAAAACAGAAAGAATGAAAAACATGAGAGCACCCTCTGTGGCTACTCTAAATTGTTCACCTCCTACACAGAAAAGTAGTAGAGCAAAACGTGAAAGTGAAAGTAAAACGTCTCAGAAAATAGAAACACTTATTAAAGTACAGATACACTACAGTAACAAATTATGTGTACGTTGTTAATGTCCACCACTGCTTTCTTATTATCCAAAATAACATAAACAGGGACCAAAACAGGAGACATAGCCTAAACTACATAAAATTAAGTAATTTAAGCAGAACCTTTACCCAAAGTGAATTACAGTAAGTACAATTACAAGCAGATAGGGGTTAGACATGTTGCTCAATGATGCTTACAGGAATGTCGGGCATGGATCAAAGAAACAACCTTTTGCTTGGGTGACATCCTCCCTAACTATAGCCACTAACCTATCATGCCACACTGCTTGTTGATGGTATGGATGGTATTACTCTCAAAAGGACAGATAATATGATACATACCAATAAGCAGCATTTTTATTTTTAAAAATTTCACCAACCCAAATCTGCCTGTATTCTGAAAAATACCGCTTAATCACATCATTTTGAATTTGGATGAGTAAGATAACGAAAAAACAATAAACCCAGTTACACTGACTCTAAAAGGGTGATGTGTTTCTGGGTAGACTGGTGGTCTGGAAGACGCCCCATAGCTGGGAATATGGAATATTCCTCAATACTAATAAAGCCAGTGGATTAGATGATTTTGTATTCATATAGATTTTTATAATATTGAATAATGTTGACACCATATACCTGTGTTCTGAGAGGTTTAAGAGACAGTAAAACTTCCATGTATATTAATTCTCAGGGGCTGGGTTGAGGGGGAGGGAAGGTTGGATTAATGTTCTAATTTTTGTTACAATGCTCATCTTCGTAACGGAGAGGTCAAACTAATTGTCAGCACTTCACTATGCAACATGGATAAAGCCATTAGTGTCCAGCCCTTCTACTAACGCACTCTCTGGCTAGGAAGCCCAAAACATCTTTCTGTTCAGGTCAGTACAGGCTCAAGTCTTGCAGAGAGAAATTGGTGTCACTTCTCAGATTGAGGAAATTTGAGAAAGCTATGGAGGAGTGTGACTGGATGCTATTTGCTTTGAAGGTTGTGATTGGTCAGGATGTAACAGGGCCTAAAATACTTAAAGGGGCCATAGAATGGAAAACTATTTACCATGGCATAGTTGAATAAGGAGAGGTCGATACATGAAACTTACATACCGTGAACCTCAAACACTGTTGTGTCCTACTTCAAGTGCAAACCATGCATATGCAAAAGAGGGGAGTGAAACGGCACAATTACAAATTCCAGAACTGTTACGTTACAGTTGCGATTCAGGAATATTTACGCCCCCAGAATTGCCCAATGAATAAGAAAAAACAAGGAAAAAATATCAGGGTTTTTATTAAATCCCCAACAAGTTGGAATACTAAAGAGAAGAACATTAAAGCACATGTCAACCACGTAGAATCTGTTGTTTTCAACAACTGAAAAAGGGATTTATCTAGTGCAATGAAAACCCTGATTGCCTTGGTAGTAATTGCATGTGCACGGTCTGAGTTAGCTTGTAGCTTCATTTTATTGAACATTGGGAAGAGTTACATGATGGCAAGCAGTCGAAGCAAGACTAACGCCCAGGAAGCTTTGGATCCTACAGAACTTGGAACAAGTCTGGTGTGGTTTCAGATACCAAGGTTGACAGTGACCAAACAACCAAGCACCGCGCTGGCAGCCGGCCAAGCTCACTACAGACTTACAGCAGGCCCGACAGTATGCAAAAGCAGACCGTTTGGAAAGTTTTCATTCCTTGGTGGACATGGACAGGTTGACATACATCAGAGACTTTACTGTACGTGAGAACCACACGAAGGCCACACGAGGGAGAACCCTCCCTGCTCAAGCACTGACGTGTGTGTGACGTGTAACAGCTTCGGAGCTTTGTCATTTCTCAGTGAAATGAATGGGCCAATAATGAGAACAAAAGGATGTATACATTGCTTGGCGTTGTGTTTTGATGCAACTCTATAGAAAGTCTCTGTGGTTCTAGAGTTAATTGTGAAATGAAAAATAAGTTTTGTTACATACCTAGTAACGTAATGAGAGCTACACTTGCAGCGGGTTAGGTGTGTGTGTCCGACACACACAACGTACAAACAACCGTGGACATTAGTATCATGGTTTTGGTCTTGGTTTCAGAACCGTTACACCCCTAGACTTGCCATGCTAGCCAACGTCAGCCTACATCATCTACCGCTTATGATGTAGGCTGCCAAACCGATGCTTGTAAGGTCGAATGCCTAAACGCTCCATGGTTCAGCTCGGATAGTTGTAGCGATCTATTCAGACATGTTGCTTCTGTCTTTGAGTAATTGAGGTGCCTTGCTGTAAGCCTTTAAAATTATTCATGAGCCCACCAAAAAAAAGGGAAAACAGTTTAGAGCCATGGTTCTCATTGAGTAACGCTGCATTATTGCACTTGTGTGGTGCTATTGTAACAGAGGCTGTATTGAAACCTTACTGACTTCTCTATAAGAATTTCCTCTTACCAGCGCACAGCAGATAGTGGGAGCTTAGCATATATTTACAGCATACCTGTTTTTGTTTTCAGGTGTCTTGTTTTGATGTGCTTTGGGTGGAAGTGGAACAGCTTTTGTCATCTTGAGCTCGCCTGTAGCCTGAGAGACAAACCAGAGGATGGAAAACCTGTTTATTTTCTGCACACAGTTCCTGCAGAGTCCTCTGTACACTGGTCTAGTTTACCGGTGTGGTGAAGAACATAACAGAAGCCATATGGAAGATTACAAGCACCGCAGTGAGGCCTCACCCTCATCTGTCTTCATTGAGTATATAAAGATTTTGCTCATTAGATTTCTCAGTGCAAAAGGTCAGACATAGCAGGCAAAAGCTTAATCCACCGCTGACTATGACAGCGGTGGACAGCTTGCATTGTTTAAAAGGTACACTGCTCGAGTGTGGCTATAGGGCGGGGGCTAGAGAGCAATGCGAGGAACTCAGCACTCAGGTGTAGGATGGGCATGCACTTTTCAAGAGTTTCAAAACAAAACAACATTTTAGTAGCACTGGTTTCGACCACATGGATAAATACTGTGAGTATCTTTAATGTAGCTTATGAGATACCACATACCGCAGTTGTCCTTGACACATTGTACAACTGGATGTAAAGCATATGCACACTATCCCGCACATATGCACAATGTCCTAATGTACCATATGTGAGTGTGGTACCAGGGACCATCCTTTGTATATGCTTCTCTCTCAGTAAGACGTGATTCGTTCTTGTTTTGGGGCATACCTCATGTTACATGTTATGTACATGAGGTATATGTTAATACATGTTATTTATGTGGCCCTCTGGTTATTAATGCATTAACTGACTGATTCACTCTTGAACCCTAAGGGTACATACAGTATATCACATTAGTAAAGGATTATACAATTTATGATTTCCTCAATTTTCCCAGCGCCTCACTCACCACACATGTATTACAATGTCTAAACAGACATGTTGGCTTTGGTATAATTAATGCACAACAACCACCAACAACCATACTGTGACACAGCAGGCTTGGTTATATGCAAACATTATAGACTAGACATGGTTTATGTGGGTTAATGTGCATTTAAATCACAGATCATTGGTGTACTTTGTATTAGTGTACTTTGTCTTTCGCAAGAGACTTAAGACTCACCTCTTCAAAATCCATCTCGGTACCCCGGCCACCGATCTCTCGACTTCATAGCACTAATGACACTAACAATACTTATTTTATCGTCCTTTTCCCCCTTACTATATTAAAAAAAAAATAATAATAATAATAATAATAATTCTTTCTACTCTGCTAGATCAGCGGCGCAGTTTAATAGGGTTGGATTCAAATTAATAAATGATCAGTAGGAGGGGTGGAGGCTGTCTTCAATTACGGCCAATCAAATCACCTCCTCTTGTTCCCTTTAAAAGCAGTGGGCGAACATGGCATGGCAATTTCGTTATGGATGGGAAAAGTCCACACCGGCTAAGACAGAAAAGTTGTGATCACGGATCAATTAGCCTAGGCAATCAGTTCATCCTTTCAGGTTGAAAGAGATTAATTAAAATAACATTCTCCTAGAATAAGGACAGCATTATGTCATAAGGTTACTTCACTTATGCATTTTTAGTACATTACTCGAAAGCTATCATTCACTCGAAAGTTGTCATTCACTCCTTAAAACAGTCAATAATTGCTAGCCACCTAAATTCCGAGTGCTTAATATTCTAAGAGCTGATCTAACAGGAAGACATTAGAAAGGAGGACATTTTTTATTTTTTTTAGTTGAAAAGGAGAGATGTCATGGCGAGCCGAGAAATTACCAAACTCGCCCAGGCGAGAGAAAAACCACCTTGCGCCCAACGACAATTGTCACTACGTCTGCCATAACACCACCCTTGGTGTTAATATCAAAGGCTCACGGCTCAGTTACCCTGCAACATTTTGTTTTGAAACTCGAGAAACTCAAGAGTACTGAGTGGCTGTTCACCTCTAATCCTCCCATTACATGCCTAGGCTCACACCATTCTCTACCCCTCCCCATGAGTGCATGGGGGTGGGGGTTGCTAGGGTCAATCACTGATCTTAATGTGTATGTGTTTGTGTGTATGTAAACCTTGGGCATTGTGAGGACCAAGTGTCCTGTGGTTTGGGACCTCTTGGCTGTGGAGCTGTCCGGCCTTACTTCATCAGGGAGCACCAGCTGAAATATCTGCAGTGTAAATTATTCACAGCGTTAATTAGCAAGATTAATGGGCTGATTTGACACCAACACTGTCCCAGTGTGTCAAATGACTTTAATCATTAGAGGTTCTTTTTATAGATACAGTTTCCAGAAAGAGTTGGGAGATCTACCAGAATAGCTTAGAACGTAGGGCATCAATCACTGAAACTGAATTCTATATAATTCATTCAGCTGACAAGTCATAAAATAAGCATTTTTCAGTTTGCAAACTACCATTATTTGACACTCAGAGGATCCAGAGTCACCTGCCCATAGAAAATACATAAAGGTCATTCAACTTCTCTGCTTCTCTACTTCTCTTTCTGGAATTTTGGCTGTCCAACGGTTTCACGTCCAGGCTGTGTAAAGGAGACTTGATATACAGCCCTCACCAATGACTCCTATAATTAATTTCCCAGGCTCCCCCAAATGAGTTCATATTAAGAAGGGATTATAAAGGCCTCTGCATGCCAACATTGATGTATCACTACATAAATCACCCCCCTGTGCAATCAGCCTGACCCTTGGCATAAAACAACTATCCATGACGAACTGAAACCATGACATTCAGACTGTGTTAACCACAAGCACACATGCAGAGCACTAAAGCATCCCTAAAGTACAGAAGCCAAATTTGTCTTATTTGTTTGCTGAGGTAAAAAAAAAAAAGGAACAGGCTTAAAGGTCATGCATGCCCGCTTATATAAGATTGAAAGCCTCAACACATTAGCTTCACAATGCCAAGGGGGGAATATCACTGCACTTGACACCTAGAGATTAACAGTGCACACACACCAGAAGGATTTTACTCTGCTGATGTCAAGCATTACCACCAGCTAAATGAAATTCAACATTCAAGGTATAGTGTGTAATTATGTGTAATGTAAAAGGGGGTAGCGTTGAGACATTGTATAGACATTGTATAGTGAATACATTATGCATGTATACACTACATTAGGAAATTCCCTGCTCAGAATGGGAGGGTTTAAAATACTTCATAAATCGCTTTAAGATATGAGATCTTACACACCTGGCCGGCCTGAATATGATATACTAACTAGTTTATACACTATATCATATTCCACCTAAAATCTAACTGCGGCTTGCAGATGAATAAGCTGGTCTTCTGTCCTGGATGCCGGCCATGTTGGTTAGAAGTTAAAGAGCAGGCAAATAATGAAATAAATATTCTTCATAAATGTTAACAGAGTTCTAGCGCACTGCATCAAACTCCAAAACAGGGTTGAGGATGCAGCACCTTTTGAAACTACTTAGTGGCAGCACTGGCTCTAAATCTGAGTCAGGGTCCCGCCCACCCACTCCTTGCCTCAGGAACTAACAGCTTTTCCATGAATTCAGAACAGGCGACCATAGTCACTCTCCAATGTTGACATACCACCATGTTGGAAGGCTGTTAATAAGAGTGTGGTAACACTGACATACAAGTGAAAGCCAAACTTGTTTTGTCACTTCACTGTAAGAAAAAACAAACAGCCAATATACTGCCTGCTAAAAGATCCTGCATCATTCCCTAGAAGTTTGGCGTTAATATAACGACTTTTATAGCAGCGAGTATTAGTATTATGGGGACACAAGGGTGATCAAAACTGAGACCGTTTAGTGCGAAATTGCATTTTTAGATGCTATAAACAGTGATGGGAAACACGACCTTGCCTTGTCCTGACACAGTGAAAGCTAGAAGAGAAGGGAGCAGAAGATTGCACCTCACTTTACTGCCTGGTAAATTATTGCTGGTCTGCATTTGCTGGGTATGTAATGCCAGCCCTGGGCTGGGTGCCCACCCGCGGCCCTGCCTGGCAGAGAGCCTGCTGTTTCCTGGAGCCTTCTGTACCAGAAGCTGTTGGATGTGTCAGTGCCATCAACACTCTCAGCAACAGTGAGAATCACTGCTTCACATGTCGTTTTTAAAGGTTCAAATCCCACACAGACCTCTGGACGCATGGAAATAGCATGTGAACGAACGAAATAGATAATAGAATGGCCTGAGAAAATAATATATTTTCGCTATTTGGAAATCCGGAATTCCATATTTGGTTATGCTGGGAACTCCATGCTCTTGGAGTTTAAATCCAAAACAACAAAGCTCAATTGTGTTTCCAAAATAGCCTGTCCATTTGAACACAGTACCTTTCCTTTAATGGTCACACGGGCGTACGTTGGTTGAACATCTACATCCAGCAAGGAGGTGTCCATATGTCTGAGAGGAGATAAGGATTTTTTAAATTTACTTCAGCAAACTGTACAATGTAAAGAACATTTGGACCACCTGACTTTTCTATAGAGTGAACCCATTCTGTCATCTGTATAATTTCATGTTAAACCCACTTTAGTTCGTTTTTTTCATAACAACCATTAGAAGCAAATAGAAACATTTTTCATTAATGCCTTGAAAGGAATGTGTAATATTGAATTATTATTGTATTATCTCAATCAGCCATAAACAGCTGTTTATATGAAACAATTCAAGATTGTAGCTCTAAATACATTAAGAATGTAATAAGAAAAAATTAGGGGTGAGATTCAACAAACTTTATTGAGACATCTGAGACACTGGGGATTGTGTAGGGGGCCAGGAGCTAGTGTTGCATACACTCAGTAGAGAGTAGAAGTCATTAGTTGTACCTGTAGACAGCCAGGTCTAACACAACAGTGTTGCTCTCCTCATATTCAGTCAGTGAGAACTGTAGCCTGTAGAAAGAGGCAGGTCTTAGTAGGGGAACAGTGAAAACAGAATATTTGGATGTCCTGCTAGTAAATTCACAGTAAAACCAGTAAATTAATACATTTTGTCTGGTCTGACATTGTGTTATTATCTCATACATAAGCTAGGTAAGCCTCACACTTTAGAGGGATATTGAACAACAACAGACTTCAGTAACTTGAATTAACATTTAGGTATTAACGCTACAAAGCCAAGGGTTTAACAAAAGTTAACCACTTAATAGTAACAATAATACAGTAACAATACAGTAGTTTAGACCTATGCTATTATGAACCACCACTGGCTCCTCTCAAGGCTGACAGAGAGCAAATAGTTCAGCCATACAGATCATAACTTGAGAGTAGTAGATCACAAAACTATTTGAATACAAATCGTTCTGGGAAACTGTAACGGTTGGTGGTAGTGGGAGAGAGTAAACGCGAGCCAGCGGCACACACAGACGATAAGACGAGTTCAACGCTACAAACGTAGTTTTAATAGCAAGCGGACCAAACGTACAGGGCTTCATACCAAAACAATGAAACTTAAATAGTCCATTAATCACAAACCTAATGAGGCGCACCTGTAGGGCTAATCAGCATACAGGTGCGCACTGGGGAAGGGAGACACGGAGCGCGCATGGGCCTATGGGCGCCGATCGTGACAGAAACACAAAACTTTTTTTTTTTATTGTGAGTGCACAAGGAGGATCGTAAGCTATGAACCACTACTTTATAGGGGTCCTGGGACAAGACAATTGAGAGCTGCTGCTGTAGAGAACAGCTCTAGAAGCAGTTATATTCTGCTGTGTTAGCTACTAAAGCAGCAGAATGGCATGTTTCTTCACAGATGGAGAATTGTAGAATTACCAAGATGATCATTTTGTGGAGTTTCAGCATTCAGGACTAAACTGTTAAAGTTGTTCTGTTGCCAAACTAATTGATAATGGTACTGGCCCAACTATTAGTTTCAACGGGTTTAAGTTCCATGCATATACAACAGCTGGTACAAAGATGTGGTTCATAGAAATTTGAATGCTTTTCAAATTGCATTGGCAATATGCAGTGTTTTGTTTGAAACTTCTAAAGAGTTGGGGACATACAAGGATTTAACACAATAATGAAACCATTAGGGCTGGGTATTGGCAAGGACCTCACGATACGATACAAATCACGATACATGGATAACGATACGATACTGTCACGGCACGAGTAGGTTGAGTGCAAGCTCTCGTATAACCAACAACTCCTCATCACCCGCTCCTCGGCTATATATGCTGGGAGAGTGTGGTGATGAGGAGATATATAACAGGTGCGTGTAATTTGGGTATAAAATGAAAGCAGGATATTAATAGTATATGTTCACATTGAGTAGTGAACAATACCCAAACAAGTAGTAGTGTATTTAGGAGCAGGTAAGGGTTACAGTAGCTTACATTGCTCAAAATAATTAAGGGAACACGTAATCATCACAGTATAACACCAAGTCAAATATACTTCAGGGATATTAATCTGTCCAGTTAGGAAGCATAAGCGATTGTGAATCAATGTAACCTGTTTTGGTGCAAGTGGCAACAGGAGTACTAGAGAGGCAACAGCAAGTGTATATTTACTGTGTAGTATATACTGTATATATATACAGTGTTACAGTATTATCTTATTATCCCCTGTGTATTAAGGGGTCAGCGTCCTAGTGGTTTCCTACGTTACCTGCTTTTGCCAGTTCTTTCAGTTTCCCCAGTTTCCCGAATACTCCGCCTGTCCCAACCTCAAGCCCGCCTGTGATTTTGTACCTTCGACCTGAGCCTTCCTGTTATCGATTACCGGCCTGTCCCTGTTCTGATTCTGCCTGCTCCCTTTGGACGATTAAATATTGACCTCAATGTACTTTGTCTCCATGTTCTGCATTTGGGTCTTACCTGGTGTCGTGATACTATATGTACTGTGTACAGGAGGTTTTTATATATACTCTATACAGGAGGTTTCTATATGTAATGTATACAGAAGTGTTCTACTGTATATGTACT